>CAUYON010119477.1:0-21774 GCA_963573935.1 Arctocebus calabarensis
AAGACCAAAAATCACATTATAACAAAGACATCTGTACCAGAATGTTTATTGCAGCCCAATTCATAATTGCTAAGTCATGGAAGAAGCCCAAGTGCCCATCGACCCACGAATGGATTAATAAATTGTGGTACATGTATACCATAGAATACTATGCAGCCTTAAAGAAAAATGGAGACTTTACCTCTTTCATGTTTACCTGGATAGAGCTTTAACATATTCTTCTTAGCAAAGTATCTCAAGAATGGAAGAAAAAGTATCCAATGTACTCGGCCCTACTATGAAGCTAATTTAAAGGTTTCATATGAATGCTATAACCCATCTATAGCACAAGAATATGGGAAGGGAGGGGAGGGGGAGAGGTTGGGGTGGAGGGAGGGTAATAAGCAAGCAAAAAAAAAAAAAAAGCAATTCAAAAAAAATAAAAAATAAAAAATAAATAAATACAGGTTTTTCTAGCTTGGAAAAAAAAAAGTACGCATTGGTGTGCATGTGTAAAAAGATGTCATTTTTGCTTTCTTAAAAATAAATCATAGTAAATGCATTTATCTTTAAACATCTAATAAAGACTTTCCCTTACCTACCCTTGACATTTTAAGATACAACTTAATTGCTTCTCTGAAGATTGCCCCCTCATTACTAACTAAGAAGCGTAATATTTACCAGTATTACATAAAAATGACATATGCCCTGCCAACCATTTTTCATCTTCTAAGATGAGAATCATATTGATTCCGTGATTGATCACAAAGTAGAGTGTGAAAGACAGCCAGTAGGCAGTCCAAACACAGACCAGGAGAAGGCCTGTTATGGAGTTGTGGGTGCTGAAAATATAGCAATTTTTAAAATTTCTTTAAATTAATATTCTTATTTTTAAAAAGATTTTTTTAATTAACTGTCTTAGAGTGCCTGAAAAAATAATTCCCAGCTAGCACATTAAGTGCTGTCAATTGTGTAATACTCTATAGTATGTTGCTATGTGGTTTCTTGATTTTATCAAAATTACATCTGAAGGAATGAAAACCATTTGTCTACATTTAAAATTTCTCATCTCTAGAACTCAATATTTTTCTTGCTGCATTCTAAATGCCCTAGTAGAAATTATTTTGAAAAGAAACCATTAAAGGTATGCTAATGACTCTGAATTGTGACAGATGCTGTGGAAACAGGCCTGTTGGCTGAGGCACAGCACCATTAACCATCTATCATAAAGTACTCTGGACTTGCTCATTTATTACTGCTGTGTTGCTCAAGGGGAGAGAAAAACAGCAAGAGTTTCTCTTTCTAAGGCAAAAATCATAAGCCACTCACTTATTCTAATGTCATGATCCCCACTGTTTATCTGCATGATAATTAGGAAAATCAGAAGTAGTGAAATATTGTTTTAACAACGTGATCGGAATTAAACTGTTGAAAAGGCAAAGTGGAAGCTCCACATGCCAACTGGTAAGTCTCCAACAGTAGATCCTAATGTAAGCAGAAGTAGTCCTATCTTCTAGGAATGAATCAAGGGGTAGAATTTCTAGCCTTTCAGGGACCCAGGGCAGGAGAAGAAAGGAAAGATTTAGAAAGAAGCAATAGAAACACATCTCTTTGAATCTCCTTTCTACAACTTGCTAGAAGTATTTTTTGATCATCCATTTCAATGTGGTGCACTGATCGAGCCATGGTGGGGATAGATAATCAATCATGCCCCAGGTAAGTACACTGCAGTCAGTGATGGATCACATATATGATGGATCATAAAGTTGTACCACATAGTCTAGGCAGGTAGTAGGACATACCATCTCGGATTGCCTAAATCAGTGGTTCTCAACCTTCCTAACACCACGAACCTTTAATACAGTCCAAAGGGGTCACAACCCACAGGTTGAGAACTGCTGAATTATACTCTATGATACTCACCCAGCGACAGAATCATACCTAATGATGCATTCCCCACAACAGATCCCTGTCATTAAGGGACATGTGACTGTATAACAAGAAATAAGTAACAAAAACTACACAGTGTATCAAGAAATACAGAATTGCACTTTTAGAAAAGTTTTGCCTCTACATTAGCTCATTTGATCCTACCAAGAAAGCTATAAGGAAAATATCATCTTAATTTTAGAAGAGAGGAAACTGAAGCTCAGATAAGTGAGTTGACGAGCTAAACATCACAAGTTCATTAGCTGAAGAACCCTCAAGTCAGGCCGTCCTTCTCTAAAACCAGCGATCTCTTCTCTAAGACCAAACCAGAAGGAATTGGCATTAATGAAGAGGGACAAGAGGAAAGATGAAGGGGATATTTTCCCAACAAAAATATGAATAAAATGACTGCTACCTACTATACTTTTTACATATTTTACAATCAAACAACATGGAGGAAATTTGGAAGTGTTTATGTGCACCAAGGCCTTTGTGCCAAGGAATGGACTTGCTAGGCTAACACCAAAGCCATGCGGCCAACCAGCAGCCAGAGGAGGGTGATACTCTGCCTCCTCATGCCCTCAATCTGCTGTCCCTAGCAAGAGCTAAGTATCAGAATGGCCCCACCCCATAAGTCTGAATCCACTGAAGCATCTGTACTTTGTAACAGCTTGCAGGGGACTTTAATGACCAGGCAGACATGGAAACCCCTATCCTGGAATTGTACAGCTTTCTTTTGCACATGTACCCACAATTGATGGAGAAAACAAGGTTGGCACGAAATTCACAACTTTAAAAGTTGGCTATAGATTTTACAAGAGCAAGTGAAGGACAGGAAGTGCAACAAAGAATTTAACAGTAAATAACCCTGTCTGGAAGGTAACATCAAGCCTAAGGGATTTTTAACTACAGAACCAAAAACACTCACACCAGCCCTGAACCGATAGATGAGAAGTTCCCTTTCACTGCAAATAGAATAAACTTAAGCCATATAGGGCTTGCTGATCATAGGTGTGTGATAAAAAACATTAAAATATTTAAGGCTCAAAAAGCTTATACTAACAGTTTGTCACTGGAATCCAAGTTACAGACTATAGAAAAGCCAAATGCTCATTACTCACTGAAGGATCTTAAGTGCCCACCTTTCAATGGGAGTTGGCCCCGAGGCACTAAAGAATAATGGTAACAGGAAGGTAGCAGTAAAATACCACACGTGCAGGAAGACCTTTGTACTGTTCTAAAGAGGTCACTTATGGCCATCTAGGAAGTAGAAGTCACAGAATCCATCATTTACTTATTTTAGTACCATGAGGTAATAAACTCAATATTATATTCAATACTTCACTTCATTATATCAATAGCTGTCTATTCTGGCCAGTGAAAAGGACTATTTAAATGGCAAGTCCTTCATCTATATGTAAAAGTTCTTGAACTAATGTCAGCAGGACTCTTCATTAAGGAAAGTCCTCATTGATACTTAGTCGGTAAAAACAGTCTTCTATACCAGTAATTCCCAGCAGCCTTCCTAAGTGACTATAACCTTCTCCAACACTCTGAGCTTAATACATTGCCAGGAGGTATTTCAGATATAATGAAGAATCTGAGAAACAGGTCACCTGTCTAGTTCTTGCCTGCCTCCAGGAGGATCTGCTCCTCACCCCCACTAGGTCCCTGTGTCCACTTAGATGGACTGCCCAGGAACCACAGCTCTACACCTTCCAGACTGTGCTGAGGGGCTCCCACACTTGATGCTCTACACCTAACAGAAGAGCTCTGACACTGGCAGACCAATTGCAGCCCAGCATGAGACAGATTGCCATGGTACCACGAGTGGACTATCAGACAAGCCAAAGAGCCACTCGACAGCCATGACTCCCAGCCCCAGCTCTGCCTACTCGCACTGACTCTCCTCTGCTAGCTCACCTGGAGGTCCCAGAAGGCCTGCTCGACTTTGACACCTATAGTGAACACCACCAATTCCATTCAGTAAGCATACCAAGTATAATTCCCAGCATAAAAATGCAAATATAAATAACTTCTGCCTCTCCCTCTCCAACAATGGCGGTCACATTCTAAAATAAGAAATGAACACATACTTGACCAGACTATATTTCACTCCAACGGGGAGTAAAACTCATACACAGACTGACCAAATGTCCAGGTTTGCCTGGAACATCCCAGTTTATGTGTAGGACATAATTAATAGTGCCTTCTTTCACTTTTCCAGTTTAGATGATAAACTATGGGGCCACACCTTAGTCAAAAAAGACTTACGAACAAAGGGATTTGGAAACATGGAGGAGATTGTGCTTATTTCTGTGTTAGGACTAGGACATCAGGAATGCTTTCCGAAGGAGAGATTTATGCTATATTTTGAAATGAAATGCAAAATTTAAATGAGAGGGCTGAGAGGTGGGGTAGAAAAACAGGGGATGCTCTAGGCCAAGGGACCAGCTGCCTGCTCCTGTAGCACTCAGAGGCCGCCTGGCTTTGTAAATGGCGGTGCACATTACAGCTGCTCTAAGCTTCCGAAGAGCACACACATGCTCCACTTTGTGCCCCTCACCTCCTGACATGGCACAGGGCACAGAGGAGGGACACAGAATGCCTAGAATGCCATTCTGCTGAATGAATAAAGGCATGGCCACATTTTATCATCTGTGTTCTGCTACAAGGCTCTGCTGTTTCAAGAGGAAGACTGTGGCCATGACATTTCTTTGCTGGCCTAATAGTTTAAGGTGCCAGAGTGGTAGAAACAGGGTCAGGGCTTTATCCTTAGGCAATCATCCAGAGACAGATTTTAGACAAGTGGTTGAGAGGGAAAGCAAGTGACAATGCCAACATGGTGCCACCTTCAGCATCTCAACCAAAAAGAATGTACTCTGCAAAGTTCAGAGATGGGGGGGGGGCACAGGTACAGGCCCAACTGCTCAGAGGGTACAACTCCCTAAATTCTACAAAGTCCCACCCAGAAAAGCCAGCAGGGCAGCAGCAGTCTCAGTGAGAGGTCGAGTAACCAGAAGTCTCCATTGTGTCAGTAGTAAACCTCCCTCTCCACCTGCCCACCCCTCTGCATTTCCAAACAGCTAACTCAGACGGAGGCCCATTTTAGGCCTTATTCAGATAAAGCACAACTTTGATCACAAATTGCCTGCAACTTGGTTCCATGCCCTTTAATCTCCACAAAATTCCTCTAGAATAGAGGTCACACAGTGTACTACAGAGATGGCTTTCCTCTCTATAGCAAAAACATCAAGGAATTGCAAAGCGGGAAACCATCAAAAATGGTAACCTCAACCAAGAAGAATCAACAAAGGCGCTTCTCTAAACAGGTCTCTGGGCCAAGCCCAGCTAAGTCACAGGTCTAAAACTGTCACATGCACACACACAACCGACAACTTCAGCCACACAGTCAACGGTTTCAGACTTTTTCCCTCAGTGTGCATTGGCGAGATTCTTCCATAAACTCTGTTCTCCCCTGTCTGTGCAGAAAAGACTCACAACCATGGTTATAAACAAAGTAAATATGTGCACATCCTACAGCCGCCGTGTGCACATTGCCTGGCTTTCTACACCATTAGAATACAGGGCAAAAAAGTACTTCTCAGTGTTTTTTTTATCTAGAAAGTGGATACAACTGCTGTCATACTTACTTTAATGTCTCAGTGGGATAAACTACAGTATCCAAGGATTTGGTCAAACACCACTCTAGATATTCCTAGGTTTTGTTTTTCAGATGCCATTAACATTTAAATCAGTAGATTTGGAGTAAAACAAGTTAGTCTCCATTATGAGGATGAGCCTGTTAAAGATGGCAAGACAGGCTTTTTCCAGGGCCACCATGGAGGGAGATGTAGGGAAAGTGTAGTGGAGCAGTGGGGGAGAGAAAACCCCTCAACTCTGACAAGGACAAATGGGGGTTGATAACCAAGGAGCAGGGTGGGGGTAAGGGTGGAAAATTACTTAAAGGAAACATCAAGGATAAGGAATTTTTAGCTAAATCTGACAGCGTAATTGCTGAGGCTGACCAAGGTGATCAGAGATCCAGGGGGCTCAGATATCAAGGGTTGGGGATTTTCCCTAAACTAACTTCGCAGGATTCTTGCTCAAACTGGATTTTGCAAGATCAGAGAGGTACAGTCAGAAAGGACTCAGAGAGGTTTATTCAAAGGAGAGTCTTTGTCAGACTTCATCCAATTAGTTGAAGTCTTTATAGAGAAAAAGACTGAGGTCCCCAAAGATTGAGGAATTCTACCTCCACACCGAGTTAAAACTTAAGACTATTAACATCAGCGCTTCCCTGGATACGTAGCCAGTCAGCCTGCCCTGAAGATTTCAGGCTTGACAGGCCCTACAATCGTGTGATCACTGGATCCTTAAAATCAATCAACTAATCAATCACTATCTGTGATACACAGACACACACACACACACACACACACACTCCCTATTGGTTCTGTTTCTCTGGAGAACTCTGAATAATACAAATGTTTCTAATACAAATCTCATGTTTTTATATAGTGTTGTACAATGTAAAGGAAGACTTTCCAAAGCATTCTCTTCTAACTCAATTTCAAAACTGTTTTACATGAAATATAAAAGTGGTCCAAATAATTATAAAGGACTCTGTAGGTATAGAATGGCATACAATAATGATAAAGAAGTTGAATTAGAGCATTAAATACCAAGTTAACTATTTTTATTCTCTTAGGGTTTATCCTCTACTGTCCCACCCTCCCTAATCCCAGTGTATTTCAGGCATCAGTGTTAAGCATGGTATATAACAATTCCTCTTACAGTGCAAGCTCTATTAGGGCAAGGACTTTTTAATACATATATTCTGACATATACCCAGCACGTAAGCCACAGTGCCTAGTAGGGTAAGCCCTACATAAATAATTCTTGAATGAATGGAAATAAAAGACAAACACACAGAGATGTATATAAAGGGCAAGGGGGAAAAGGGCCACTCTTGCTAAATTAATGGGCACTGGTCATGGTAGGCAAGCCAAGTGATAAGGGCTTTATTATAGTTCCACATACATACAATATAATGTCATTATGATCACAGAATAAGGTCTGTCAATGATCATCTTTCTCTATATTTGATGGCCATATTTCCACCTCTTTGTTTCAAGGTAAGGATAGAGAAAGGCTGGAGAAATTTACTCACCATCTCACTCATAACAGGGGCCTTGAAGATAACTTATAAACAATATGGGCTTTTTCTCCATCATTCAAGAAAGACTATTGCATAAGGCACCAGCTCATTCTCTAGAAAGTTATGACATTAATCTCTGCCCAGCCATCAAGGCTCTCAGATGAGGAGGTAAGTAAACGGTGGAGAAGACGGCTGAGAAAACTATGACGCATTAGAACAGACAGAGAACAGGAAGTACATTACACAAAAACAAACGTGATCTGTGTAGCTCTGCTACAGAACCGTCTGTCCAGAATTCTCTCTGTGTGTCCAGCTCACCCTGCAGGGGGTGCCTTCCCTCCTTCAGTAGAAGTGCTAGTCCCAGGCCAGCCTAAACCTGCAGAAAGATCTCCGGCCTTTTTGTTCTCTGGCCAGCAATCCTTGCGGCCTCTCTGGAACCCACCACAAAGACGACTAAAAAATACTCCAGACAGGGAACCTAGAGATTTGGGTGCCAGTCCTGATTCTATCACTACATTCCTTAGAGCCCTGGGCCTCCTTCTTCACAAATAAAAGGAGGAGATTAGGTGGGATGATTTCTAATAAGTATAGTGATTATAAAAGATAATATGCCCCTATCTACCCTAAGGTAAAACTGGCCTCTAAAAAAGGAAAAAGGAAGGAGTGAAGGCCCCAAACACCACTCCGGTTTGGTGAGGGTCTCTGTCACTGGGCATTCCTGATCACAAGACAGTGGGGCACACCCTTCTCAGTACCCTTTCTTCAAAGAAATTCTGAAAATGAAAATCCCACTTGGCGAAGGGCACAGGGGCCACCTCTCCAAAGGCCCTGGGTGAAGATGCACTCAGGGTGAACTCAGCTTTGCACATTTTCTCAATAGCCTCCGAAGTTTACAGGCTTACGAATCCACCAAAAGGCCAAATTACCACTTTCAAATAAGAATTACATCTGCCAAAAAAAGAATAGGCATGTGTGGGCCTCCTGCCAAGACATGCTCTTTCTGTAGACCAGGTACGTGGGAAGCCAAGTCATAATGGGAGGGTAATGTGACAAGTTGATGACCTGAATGTGTGGTGGCATGAGGCTAAGATAGCTTTTTATAAACACATCCCCACAAGAGGCAGACACCCACCAGGGCCAGAGAGTTGTTAGACCCAAGGCAGGGACCACAACCAGGGCTTGTCTTTTTCAATCTCTACTTTCCTTCTATGTCTAAACTCTTTCCTAAATAACAATTAATGGCTGAAAACATGTTTTGTTTACTATGTAAGTATGTAAATTAATACTTATTTATTTCAGAGACTTGGGTAAACACGAAAAGCATTTTAAAATCATAAGAAAGGTCCGGCACCTGTGGCTCAATGGGCTAAGGCACCAGTCACGTACACCTGAGCTGGCAGGTTCGAATCCAGCCCTGGCCCACCAAACAATCACGGCTGCAACCAAAAAAAAAAAAAAGGCCGGGCATTGTGCCCGGCGCCTGTAGCCCCAGTTACTTGGGAGGCGGAGGCAAAAGACTCGCTGGAGCCCAGGAGTTGGAGGTTGCTGTGAGCTGCGATGCCACAGCACTCTATCCAGGGTGACAGCTTGAGGCTCTGTCTCAAAAAAAAAAAAAAAATCGTAAGAAATAAGCTAAAAAGAAAAAACAATCCTACTGTGAAACTTTCTCTCCCTAGAGGTAAACAGACAGCAAAGCATACCCTGATTTTAGCCTACTAACCAATCCATGGCAAACAGGCCCCATTATATTAAACAATCTTTTTAAAACTTTGTTTTAAAGCCAGAAAAATAAAGACTGACACATCTTTCTTTAGAAATATTAATATATTCAACCAGCAACAGACAGTTATTGTTCTGGAGCCACTTAGTATGGGGTGCGTTTTGTCACCACTAATAGAGACAGCATCTTTCCGCAGTCCCTAGGCACAGATAACACCTCCCAGAATAAAAGTGCTCTGTCCTTAGAACCATTGGAACTTCTAAAGCCCACAGAGTGACAAAGGCAGATATTATCATGATGCCTGGGAGAGGAGGGAGAGGTGTGACTCTCTTTCCCATGCTTGCTGCCTAAGCAACATTTGTGTGTATCAATGGTGGTCTTGAAAAAAATTAAACACCATAGCACTTATCTGCCTTGATTCTATCTTGAGAGAGAGAATTTCAGGTCTTTGGCTCAGCACTCATGGCACAGTGGTTACGGCGCCAGCCACATACACTGAAGTTGGCAGGTTCAAACCCGGCCCAGGCCAGCTAACTGACAATAACAACTGCAACAAAAAAGTGGCCAGGCATTGTGGCAGGCGCCTGTAGTCCCAGCTGCTTGGGAGGCTGAGGCAGGAGAATCACTTAAGCCCAGGAGTTTGAGCTGCCTGTGAGCTGTGACGCTACAGCACTGTACTGAGGGTGACATGGTAAGACTCCGTCTCAAAAAAAAAAAAAATTCAGGTCTGGGAGGATGATTGGCAGGAGGAGGGAGGGCAATTGGCGGGATTTCTAATATGCGCAATGTGAGGGTGTTCAGCACACCCCCTGGATGAAAGGCTCAACTACAACTTGAACTTTACCTTGGAAGTGAGAACAATGTAACCCCCAAATTTGTACTTCCACATTAATTTGAAATAAAAATTTAAAAAATTTAAAAAATTAAAATTAAAAAATTAAGTGGCGTAGACAATGAGTTGAAAGTAAACTGATCTCATTATCATAAAACCTAACACATAAAAATGTGTTGACTATCAATGAATTTATTTATTATTTATGGACTTATGTTTCCCAGATGAAATTAGCAAAAAAAATTACTCTGAGTCTCAAGTTTGACTCTAGACCAAAGAGTTTTTTACTGAAATAAATGTTTTCTACTTTATAAGGAATAGTTTAAGTGTATGGGAAATGATAGCACAAACAAAAAGGTTTTTGACTTAAAATAAATAAATAAATAAATAAGAATTTCAGGCCAAATAAGGAAGAGGAGGAAGCCATGCCAAATCAGTGACAAGTATATTTTGGAGAAGCTATTAACCTATTATAGCCGTCAAATCACAATATCACTCCACCTCCATGAAGGAGGAGCTCTAAACCCCCAAATTAGGTTATACTCACATGCCAGAAACTTTTTCAACCTCCTGCAAGGTATGTACTTCAAATTTGGAAAACCTGCCCTCAAGCCTTCTATCTGTGATAGAAAGCTGTGAGAATATTCTCTTAATAACAGGGTTGCCTGCTACTTGCGTCTGTCCTGCCTTTGGTGATGTGGAGACAATGTCTTTTGTGTAGCTTCTATAGGATGACAGATATTAACAGAAATGCATGGGTGGATTTACAGCAAGCATGGATCAATTTCTTGTTATTTTACAATTATTGATTAGGGAACTCAAACAGGCTTTGCTACTTGCCAGACAAAAAGCTAAGTAAACCTCCCCCCCCCCAATAAATCTTGAGAAAAGGCCAAAGAGAAATGGAAACTGATGTATTCTGGAAAAGAGCATGCCAAGACAAGATTATAACCAGCTCAAAGCTGAAAATCAAGTAACAAATGTATCTCCAGAATAGAGCTTGAAAAACTTGCAGTCTTGGCAAGTCCTCTCACTCGCGGCAGCAACCTTTGTTGCAATCAGAATTGACGGAGGCTTTTTCACTTCAAGTAAAAGATTTCTGTCAGGGTGAACATATTTTAATCCGCGGCATGCATTTGTACCGTGTCATTTACAAGGACAAAACCTGACTACTTCAAGAGCCTGCTTTTGTTGTGTCACTCTGCGGGCCCGATCCATGTTCCCAAGGCTCACACACACACAGCAATATTCAAAGAGAGGAGCAAGGACGAGGAAAGCAGTATGATAATACACGGGCAGAGCATATGTACCCTTAGAGATGGAGCTTGGGAATGGGGAGCGACAAGATGGAGACACACAGTTAAAATATGCTGCAGCCTAACGGAGAATGCTATTTACAACTTGTTCTTTTTGATGCCTTGAGGCTTGGAACTGAGCCAGTCTCTTTATAATATATTGAGTTTTCTTCAAGGAGGTAAAAAATAGTAAGTCGAAGGCACAAAGACATTCTCCTGTCACCTGTCCATGACAACGATGACAGGAAACATTCTGAAGATGCCACTGTCCACATGCTGCAGATTTAACATGGGGTGAGGGGGTGTTTGGCAGAGAAGAAGAATTGTGTCAGGAATAGGCAAGGCAGAAGATATAAACGGTCACATTAAAAATTAACAAATCACGTTTAATGAGTTGAAGAAATAAATGGAAAATTAAGGAAGCATTTGAAAAGACGAATCTTTGTTTGAAATTAGAGGTAGCAAAAGGGCTTCATCCACTGTAATGCAGAAATTTAAGTCACTTCATTTGCTTTCCTCCACTCATTCTTTATCTTTCCCCACTTTCATTAAGGTGTAATTGACAAATAAAAACTATATAAATGACACATATTGTAGGCATGCAACACGATGGCTTGCTGTACATATACACTGTAAAATGATTACCACAGCGGAGTTATGACACCTCTATCGTCTCACACATTTTGTAGGTATGGGAAGATGTAATCTCTACTTCCTTGGAAAATCAGTAAAGCATTATCAATTACACTCGCAAAGCTATTATTCACTTTATAACTGAACCTTTGTACCTTTTGCCCAGTATCTCCCCATTTCCCCAACTCCCCAGCCCCTGGCAACCCACTGTTCTGCTCCTAGGAGTCCAACACGTAAGTGAGATCAGGCAGTACTCGTCTTCCTGTACAACTTTCCACTTGGCAAAATGTCCTTCGAGTTCACCCATGTTGTTGCAAATTTAGGGCACTTAATAGTTACTTTTTAAAGACATAAAGTAGACCAATTTCTGTTTTAATCTGATTATACACATTTTTAAATATCAATCTAAGTTTATTAACTCTGAGTTTTCATTCTAAGCCAATAAACACATATTAGTATTTCCAAAAGGATCCTGCTTCTCATTCTGACACATTCAATCTAGTGACTAAGAACACTTCTACCTGAGACTGTGACTAAACCACCTCTACTAATCAGAATAAGTGTTCAATAACAAAAATCCAATTTAACCAAGAAAATAGAGGCTTTCAACTTTAACTGTTTTTCTTTTTTTTAATAGACTTTTTTAACAACTAAGGAAAATTAAAATAGATGTGACTCGTAGAATTGGTAACCTATTCATAAAACAAAATTACTTTATAAAAACTCTATTTATAGGTATACAGAACTTTGCATTCTCCAGGAATGCCTGTATTTATATACGTGTTCATCAAGGTAACATACTTCAAAGAGAAATACATTAATGACCTTGTCCTCATTTTCAACAGATGGAAACAAAGGGCATAAGGAAAAAGAAAGCAATTTGCCCCAAATTACATGGAATGGTACCTGGGAAGGAAGGGTGGAAGGACAGAGAAAAGGCTATTTCAGATAAAATTATTGTTCAAAACTGTAAAAAATAGGAAAAGACTTTACTCTCTACTAGTTTTTACTGATACAACTTGGATACCTACTACATTTCAAAGACATGGAGACACGGATTCTATACAGATCCTGGTGAAAGCATTTTTGGTTCATGAAAAAAGTTTCCAAAAACAACTATTTTTCCTTAACTCACCCAAAATATAGAATATTAATCTATATGTCTAAATGAAACTCTTCACCTCTTGTTATTGTGCCTATCCCACTTTCTTTTTACCAAACTCTACCAATGAATTGCAAGAAATCATAAATTGTAATAACCCAGTATTCATCTTGATTCTGTTGTTTGCAAATCATGCTTAAAATTAAATTTTAAGACAACTAGTTGTGATCCTAGAATATGTCTTGTATTAGAAGAAATAATTGCTATAAAGAACATTTTTCAAATTGACAAATTCTGGATTAAGGTTAAAGTATTCACCAATGTTAAATTTCTTGATTTTGACAATTGTACTTGGTTATGTAAGAAACAGACACTGATTTTTATGAGGAAGAAGTATTAAGAGATTAATGAGCATGAGCTCTGCAACCCATGCTCAAATGATGCCACTACCTACCCCACCACCACCACCCCCCAAAAAAGTCACATGGAGAGCTATGAGAGCTGTCCGGAAAGTATCCAGCCACGTACTATGAAAAATGAAAGACATACATGACTGGATCCTTTGGGGAGAGCTCTTGTATATATAAAAATACAGAGTGTTCCCAAAAGTCACCCATAAAATTGCCCTACATAGGGAAAAATGGGAGACTATAACTAAATGTACATTTACAAAATTTCACAAAGAGGCGGCCCATGTGTAGAGACATACTTTGTAAATATTTTGTAATGAATATTTTGTAAATAAAAATACATTTAGCTGCAATTTCCTGTTTTCCCTATGTATAGTAACTTTATGGGCAACTTTTTGGGATACTTTATATTATATAGAAACAGAGAGAATCAGTAAAGCAAGTATGGTAAATATTTCCAAATAGATGAATCTAAGTTAAGTTCTTTGTACTCTTCTTATGACTTTCCTATATGCTAAAGATTATTTCAAAGTAAAAAATTTAAGAAATGAATTGTGGGAATTCTAATTCCTTACTATGTCTTTACCTTTACCACATACAACATACACAAAAAAAATCATACACACATCCAATCTATAAATTGTTGATTTTGAAATAGCTTTTTTTGCAACAGCAGACACAGTAAAAATCAGTGACCAGCTCATTCCTCTCATTCTACCAGAGCTATGAGAAAGAGTTTATTGTTTGGAAAAAACTAGTTTTTAATAAGTTTTTAACCTATTGTCAATAAGAATTCTTCCTGAGATTAGAAAGCACAATTGGAAAATACATTAGCAATTATATAACTACATTCTCAATTTTTTGTTTCTTTTTTTTTTTTTAACTTAACAAATCTCCAAAATGTTCAATGACATAATTTTTCAAGTTCTAGTCAGACCTTGACTTTATAAAAACAAACCTGTGGAATATCTTCACTTTGTCACAAAATTCAATGAAAACACAAAATTGATTGAACCCACTGCACGAGTAAAGTGGACGTCGCCAACATACATCACGTTTACTCTCAAAAATACTTTACTATAGCAAGCCAGCCTCCATTCTCCTCAGTAAGCATCCTGCCAGATTAATGCACCTTTGTTATCCAAAATAATGGAAAACATTCAATCATCTCTTACCTCCCCTGCAAATAAAGAATTTATTACATACAAAAAGGCGAAGGTTTCTGCCTTTATATGTCATTTTTCTTCTGGGATAAGGGAATGGATAATTGCTACAAGCCAAGTCTTTCTGTATCTATCTCAATCGCCTCTCCCAAATTATAACATGCCATACCAACCATTTTTTTAATAAGAACATTCAGAAACGACTTTATGAAAGTACACAATAGCAGTCCGTTTAACCAGAATCCTTTACAACACAGGCACTCATCGGACAATTTTTTAAAACGCTAAAATTCACAACTTCATGTGTCACAACTTTTTAAATTCAAAATGGTTTAGGTGAAAACACTACTTTAATATGTATTATTCAAGTTGCTAGCCAGCAGATTATTCTCAATCCCAGACAGTGTTATGATTATGAACACATCACCTGACTAAGCATCAACAGTCAGAGCTGCCAGCTATGCCGAGGAGGCCACAGGCAAAGTTGTCTTGTTTCTGGTGGTTGTAGAACACATGCATGATTTTTAGCTGCCTTTTTAATTTAAGTCTGCAGTAATTTCTGCTTTTTCCATGTACCTCTCCCCAAAACTTCCTTTACTCTTTTCTAATATAATAGATCAAATCCACAATAGGTGTTTAAAAAAAAACAAAAAAAACCCTAAATTTGCTGAAATCTCCCCAAAATAATATCACCAAGGCACAGGAGATGGAGATCTGGGTTGTAGCCCTGGCTTTATCTCTGTGTGGCCTTTAGGCTCACAGTCTCTTTGAACATTTGCTTTGTCACCTCTAACAGTAATGACAGATGTCCCACCCATACCAAACACCAAGTGTAACAGGGATTTGAAAGGTCTTAAATGACAAACAAAACTAATACTGAAAACAAATACTACTTTTTGCTGCAATGATGGATGTTAATAAACCTCGTGAGTTTTCTGACACTGACTAGAAATACTCTGTGATTCCTTTCAGGTTCCCAGATGGCATCTATAGTTCCAGGCAGTTCGTTAGCTGTGTTTCTGAGAATCAAACATGTGACCTATAGATATGTAAGAAAAGATGTAAAAAAGGTACACACATTGGGCTAAAGAAACTGTAAAAAGATACTGTTTAATCTCCAAGGGGAAAATGTGTATGAGTAGATTTTTGTAATTTCCAACAAAACTGGCCCATGATACTGATTGGTGTTCTTTCTTATCAAGAGAATATTAAACACAAATCTGGAATTAAATTTATAGTCACTGTTTGGAACAGGCAGAAGATAACTATGGAACTTTATAACTATTTGTCATAAAAGATAGAAGGGGAAAAGCCAGCCAGAAAACGCTGAATGCTTAATCTAATCAATAAATTTCTATGACAATGGAGACATCTGATATACCACAAGTAATCATAAATTATTGGTGCTGATCATTCCATTATATGTATATTTTGTAAGATAGCATGGTGCTGTCTAAGTAAATCATATTCTGCCTGGGGCTATGTAGCTTACCTCGAATCATTTCAGAATCATCTAAAATGACTCATTTTTCTATTAACATGATGAATGGGCTAAATGAGGTATATAATAAATACTGCAGGTCTGTAAACAGATTCCTGCTCTCTAGAGAATGGAGGTCTTACTTCATTTGGTAATTCTGCCCCTCGGTATTTTCAGAAGAAGTCATTCTTAAACTACAGTTAGTAAAGAAAAGAAGAGAGTGAATTACACTGGAACAAAATAGCAAATTACTTTAGAGTTAAGGGAATAATTTGAGATACATGAAAATAACTCCCCTGTCTAAATCAGGGCACAGTTCCTAACATCAAGAACACAGAAAAAGCATGACTTAGTACCATTTATATGAAAGCAATAAAGGCAGTGATACATAACAGGGATAAATACTTGGTTGAGATGCTCAACACTGTGAACATTTTTGTCCAATTAACAAAAATGAAGTAGTTCCCATTGCATATGGTATATACCACACGGTAGACGATCCTGCTATTCAATTTATGGCCAAATTCACTAAACAATAAGTCCACATACAATGGCTTGAAAGTGATTCACAAAGGTGTATCAGAACTGATAGTCGTGAGACTTACCATGAAGACAAACTGAAAGGACTGCTGCTGAACGAAGTGGGAGTTCATCTGCTTTATAGTCTCATTCAAAATATAATGTGCAAAACATTTAATTGGGATTTGTAAGGATTGACAGACTTGATTACACTTACGTTAAACTTTTAATTTGTTATACGTTAAAGTAAACACCACAGGCCATATTTCTTAGCCTCTTCAGTAGGAAATGAGATTATGATGTCAGTTCAATAAAATTCCAAGGCCCCAATAACACTTCATTTCAGATCAGGCAGTGAAGCAAATATGTTAACAGTAAATGCCAGACCATTAAAAAGAGATGGAATTATAACCAGCCTTTTGCACCTTAGTTACCTATGGATTTTTACTCAGTGCTTCCATATCTCACCTGGACACCCCTAATGACCCAAGTGATAAGATGTCAATAAGCTATTTATGGTGGAGAGAATGCATAGGGTGTCACTCAACAAAAGTTGCCCTGAACCCACTGGTTTGTAAGCAAGTTGGTGAATTTTCCAAAATATCCTTAGAATATAAATATAACAACTCATCGTAAGCGGAGTTGTCCTCCATAGCTGTCTTTAAATATGACTAATTGTTACAACCGCTTTACATCAACAGCTTTGCATTCAACTGTGCTGTCTTTTCTCTGATCACTTTATCAACAAGGCTGCATGGTCTGAGATAGTCCCTTGGGGAAAAGCAATACAAGCGAATGGCAATCACCTGTACTTTGTGTTCGGTGGAGAGGCTCCCTGATCTTGACAGTCAGCTCTCCCCTAGCAGAAGCAAGCTCAGTCGCTCTGTACCTCCAGGGCCCTCAGCGTGATATGGTGCTTCTCTAAGGCTATTTGGCTATGTAAAGATCCTAGGTATTTCCGCCAACCTCCTGGATGCAGAGGAGGTTAGAAAATGTCATTCGAGAAATGTTATTCATCTGGGTAAATTTTCAACATCCTTGAAATCTGTAATCACAACCCTACTTATTCTGTGGGCTCTTAACACAAAGCCCAGGCTGGCGAACTGAAATGGAACATGTTTATCCTTCTCCTCTGCGGGAGCAAACACACCTGAAGCTGCCCTGCCACTCCACAGAATATTTTATTAGAAATCTCTTCATAAGATTGTGAGCATTCCAGCTAACAATAATAGCACTGCCAGAACACAGAGAAGCAGGGACCACATGTGATAACAAAGAACGTTAAGGGATCCAAATGCTTTGTCCCAGAAACTCTAAGGGCCTGCTGGGTCCAAACGCACGCACAAGAGGAGAAACCACAGGGCGTGGCTCTGCTCTCGCCTGTCTTGAGGGATGCTTCCCTGTGAATGTCTTGATAAACTGGTAACTGAACCAGAGTTAGAAAAGTAGGACTTGCACATGGACCACAGAGCACATTCTCACCAATAACACGGAGGAAATACCTTACACCTGAAAATGCTCTCAAGATATTTACATCTAAATATCTTATACCTAAAACCTCTCAAACACAAAATGGAAAGGATACATTTAAGTAGTTCTCAAAAGTGAAAGCTCAAAAGCATTAACTTCATTTCTAGCATGCAGAGCAAACTAATACTCTAGGCATATATGAATGATTAGAGCTTATTGTCTGAGGCAGCAGTTCTCAACCTGTGGGTCATGACCCCTTTGGACTGCATTAAAGGTTTGCGGCATTAGGAAGGTTGAGAATCCCTGGTCTAAGGCAAGAAAACCAGCACAAAGCATATATGTGTTATCCAAAAAGTTTGTGTGCAAATAAAATAGTCAACTAACCAGAGCACTAAATTGCACCCAAAAAGTAGCAAAGGTTTTTTTTGTTTGTTTTAATTATCTCCCAATAAAAGAAGTCAGGATAAACATTGTTACTTCAATGCACCTTCATCCACCTGGCTAATTTCAACAAATACTAAAAACCTCAAGTGATCACTCTCACTCTTCTTTTACACAGAACTTTTGACCATGAACCATGGTGATCATTTCCAAATCACAACCCCAACGGTCTGCTTCACCTTTGGGCAGACTCTCACACGTGCACAGCAGTGGTATTCTTATCTGCTTCCCTTAATTTAGTCATTTTTCTCCACACCCCAATTCAAAACCTTTTTCTCTCTTACCATGAAATTTCAACTGTCACAGTTTGAAGCACAAGCAAAACACAGAACTAAAAAGCACACGGCACAAAATTAATCAATTCTTCCTCTTGATTGCTTCATTGGTGCATTTCAGACAAAAAGGAAACTGGGGATGAAAAGTGACGTTTTGGTGAAAACAGTCGCTTAAATTTGCAAAAACTAAATTTATGCATTCACCCACCCTATTTTTTGTGTTTTGTTTTTTTTTTTAAACAGTATGAGGTTTTATAAATTGAAAAGTTATAGCTTAAGCAAGGAGGAAAAAATCTAAGGTAACAATTACCTTCCCCACAAACCTCACACTGGATTGGAGACTTTTAAGGAAAAGCAACCAGATCTAACTCATCTTTACATCCCCAGCAAACTAACAGCACCTAGTACATTGTGAGTCTTTAATAAATATGGGATGAAGGGGAACACAGAGAGAGACCAAAATATCTAATAATCTCACTAATGTTCACAGAGTTAAACCAAACAATCCGTACAGTCTCTGAGGGGGGATCTTTCTCCCTTCCTCAATGCCGCACTGAATCCAGACTTCACAATATATGCTGAACGCAGGATTTTTTTTTTAATTGATTGCCATTTTTTTCTATTTAAACTGGTATAAAGTTGCTGACCCTAGAAACCTTGCTGTTAAGCCTTGATGTTTCTCTCAACCCTTCAATCCTAAAATCCTAATAATACTATGTCTCAAATGTTTCTTACATCACTTCTTTTCCCTGCATCCCCGCTAGCACTGCCCTAATTCAGGCACCACCTGCTCTCACTTTCTACCTGGTCTCTGTGCCCGCGGTCGTTTCCTCCCCTAGTCCTCCCTCACACTTCACTACAGGGAAAAGCTCTCACCACCATTCCATGGCTCCCCTTGAAACCTGTCTATGTGTCTGGTACCGGGCTCTTCTCGGGCACTGCACATTTCCTGTGGTTCTCCCCTCCAGGATCTTAGCTCCTCCCAGCTAGCTCTCCCTCCTCCCTCAACATTCCCTGCCCTGAACCTCGCATTCAGTAGCTCCTGGCATTCCTCTCGGGGTCCCATGGTCCCATGCTCCAACGTGCTTTTGCTGCAATATCTGAGGATGTACCATCTCCCTCCTCAAACTTAGGGGCAAATCCTGCTCATACTTCAAGAGTCAGCTTACTTCCCTAGAAAATCTTTTCTATTCTTTCCAACCTCCTCTCCTATTTCTGAAGCTTGAGTAAATTCAATTACTCATTTGTTCAACCAACAAATATTTATTGACTGCTTACTATTTGCTCAGCACTGGCATATATTAGGCACTCAAATGCATGTCAAACAACTGAATGCAGATACAGCAATAAGTTCAAAAGAACACAAAGTTCCTGCTTTCACAAAAGTGAGGGCTCTTCTTGCAAGACTGTAAGAAGTAGGGCTCTGTAAAGGACTTAGCACTTTTAGACATTTTTTTTGAAAGTGTCTGCTTCCCATAGTGTAACAACTATGAATTCCCTTGGACAAGATTTTGTATTCTTCATTTTTGGATGCTTAATACCTAGCATAGGTTTTATACAGTAAGTACTCAGTAAAATATCTGTCCAAAGAGTGGAAGAAACTACTTCACATTTAGGTTTATAACTTCTAGAATTTTCAAGTAAACAGTGCCTTAATTAAGTAAATTGAGACTTCCTTTAAAGTTTAGATTGTTTAAAAAGTGAAAATACATAGTTCTGTGGTGATAATAAGAAATACCTAACATTAAACCAATGAAACTTAATAAGACAGTAAAGAATAAATCAAAAATTTTACTAGGTATTTTAAAAGAAATAATATATAATTGCAAAGTAAAAAAAACTCTATGCTTTCATTTTTAATAAAAATGTAATGACATAGCAAATACTACCTTCCTTGTGCAAGATGTTCAAAATAAGCAAAATATCAACTTCTTTTAACTTTCTAGGTTTCCTGCTCCTGTCCTTCTAATTAGTCTTCATTCTTTACAGAGTGCTTTCCTGCTCCTAAGAAGCATACTACCCCACCCCACCCCCAGTAGAGACACTAGCTTAGACCAGCCCTGGAAGCATACTTTAATATGAATTTCATTTAATATTTTCATGCAGGTAAACCGCCTCTTCCAAAGCCTCTGGATGAAATCACTTGATTACAATAATGGCACCAGTCAGAGCCAGGCAAGGAATGAGGCTGGTACCCTCTCCTACATGCTACAGTGGGATTAACAGCTTCCCCAGCTAAAGCAATTCTTCCAATGAGGAAGAATTGGGAATTGACCCTATTTTAAAACTTCAACAGGGCTATCGTGACGTTGCCTTTCAAAGAGCTTCAATAAAGCTAACTGCTCCCACAACTGTGGGAAGAAAAGCCTGGACTTCCATCTAGGGAGAAAGCAATCTAAATGTCTGCTATTAGTGAGCAGAAAAGAGGGGGGTAGTTTTATTTCCCAGTGTCAACATCACATCAGCTCGCCTCCCCACCCCCTGTTGTCCCGAAAGACAGTTTTTTAATGACTTCAAATGTGTGAAAACCAACCTTTTCTTTCCTACAGGGTGCAACACTGGGTAATAAATAAAGAGGAACGAACCAGAGTCTGGCCCCCACTTACAGAGTCACACATATTGGAATTAATAAAGGCAGCAACAGGGGCGGAGTCTCACAGCAAAGCAATGCTAATATTCTTGGGGTGACTCTCACATGAATTGCGGGTTCTCCAGTTGGGGATGAAAAGACTAAGGAACAACAGCAGGCTTGCAGTCACTTTCCACACCACGCAGTTCAGTTTTAGAGGAAGGTGGGATGCACCATCGGAAAACCTAAAGCCCACAGGGAATACACAAGTAGACAAAAGGCAAAAGAACTAAACACACCATACACCGACGATGGATGACAGAATTACAACACGACTGATTTTCTTAATCATTTTTATGTTTTCTAAATTTTCTATGATATCCTTGTCTTATTTTAATAATTTAGGGGAAAATTCAGTGAAATACACTCAACCATTAAAGGTGACCATACAAAAACATACTTATTAGTATTACTGCATAGCCTAAATGTTTTGATGTGAAGATTATAGTAAAAATTATATTGAAGTGTGTATACTGTTATGTGTTTGAGGAAATACATTTGCACACATAAAAATACAACTTAGAAGACTGAAACTGGACCAACACCTTTCACCATTAACTAAGATAGACTCTCACTGGATTAAAGATTTAAACTTAAGACATGAAACTATAAAAATACTAGAAGAAAGTGCAGGGAAAACTCTTGAAGGAATTGGCCTGGGAGAATATTTTATGAGGAGGATGCCCCGGGCAATTGAAGTAGCATCAAAAATACACTACTGGGACCTGATCAAACT
>CAUYON010119483.1:0-11385 GCA_963573935.1 Arctocebus calabarensis
TACTTGGGAGGCGGAGGCAGGAGACTCGCTTGAGCCCAGGAATTGGAGGTTGCTGTGAGCTGTGATGCCACAGCACTCTACCCAGGATGACAGCTTGAGGCTCTGCCTCAAAAAAAAAGAAGACCCCATGTTTCTAAAAAATAGCCGGGCATTGTGGCTGCTGCCTGTAGTCCCAGCTTGTTGAGGCTAAGGCAAGAGGATCTCTTGAGCTGAAAAGTTTGAGGTTGCTGTGAGCTATGTCACTGCACTCTACCAAGGCCAATAAAGCGAGACTCTGTCTCAAAAAAAAAAAAAAAAATTCTATCCATACAGTAAAAGTGTGATTAAAAAGTTCCAAAAACTCTAAGAAAAGTCATATCATGCTGTGAAGATGAAAGTTAAAAAGTAGTCTGTATTACTCACTTTTTTAAATGCTTGAGCTAGTCTGGCAATAAATTCCTTTTTATAGAAAAAAATAAAATGCTTGAGATTATAAAAGGTCTACATAATATCTTTTAAAATTAAATATCAAAGATCAACATAGAAAATGAAAATGTAAATTCTGTCTGAAAATGAAGGTATCCAATACAGGAAAAAAGGTAAAGAGTTTTCCAGATTAGAAACGCCTCCGTGTATACAATACCTACAGGCTGAACAGCCGTTATGGTAAAGAAACCTGGTCATTTAAAATAGAAAAAGCTAGGAGTTGATTAATAAATTTTAAAAATAAGAAATGGGGTTGGCGCCTGTGGCTCAGCGAGCCGGGTGCCGACCCCATATATAGAGGGGGGCGGGTTTGCACCGGCCCTGGCCGAAATGCAAAATAAAAAAATAGCCGGGCGTTGTGGCGGGTGCCTCAGACTGAATAAAATCACTTTTTATCTATTCTTCCTATGTATGTAAAAAAGAAACAATAATGACATAAAGTTCAAGATTATGAGATTTAATAGAGGAATGTGACCTGTGGTACCAAGAAATAATGGACACCCAGCATGACCTTTAAAAATAGCTTCTCATGATCTCTCTAGAAACAAGCAAATTGTTCCAAAATTAAGCCACCTTTTCCTGAAAATAAATCTGTTCCTAGAATAGTTTTATTAATTCAAATGCTTGCTAAGTATGACATAGTATCTTCTCAGATACCTAAAATCCACCTAAAAATTAATAAACAAGATCTCTTATTTATGGTTTGATTTCAAAATATATTTTATTTGCTAATCAAGATGTTTATTCTTCACTTGCTGTTACGTATAGTATAGGTCATCTGACCCATTGCAAAATCATCTTCTTCAATTAGTATAATAAAAACTCTTATAAAATTTTAATATAAGGCTCGGCGCCTGTGGCTCAGCAGGCTAAGGCGCCAGTCACATACACCTGAGCTGGCAGGTTCGAATCCAGCCTGGGCCCGCCAAACAACAATGACGGCTGCAACCAAAAAATGGCCAGGCGTTGTGGTGGGCGCCTGTAATTCCAGCTACTTGGGAGGCAGAGGCAGGAGACTCGCTTGAGCCCAGGAATTAGAGGTTGCTGTGAGCTGTGATGCCACAGTACTCTATCCAGGGTGACAGCTTGAGGCTCCGTCTCAAAATATATATATATATATATATATATATATATAAAAAAAATAACCACTGGGTCAAATAAAAACCATTAAACAAAGCATCATTTTGCTAAAAGAAAGAACTGATCCACTCAGCTGTATCTTCTAAGCTTACCTGGGATTTATCTTGTTCAAGTCTTTTCTTCTGTCTGACAATGTCTTCTAGGTGATACACTGATCTGGCTACAACTGGGTCAATATCAAATAAATCATGTGATGTCAATGAAGTTTCCTGCCGTAGCATCCACTTATAGAAGGGCAAGCCAAGGGGAAGGTCCACCTGAAAGGGAACATGCAGAATGTTCTACCTGTCACTCTAGAATTACCTCAGTTCTCTAACAGACATTTCAAGGGGTCATTTAAGTCAGTCATGCCATTACCAAGAAAGAAAATATATTTAGTAACTGTGTTTCCCCTTATATGAAATGCATTATCTCACTGTGAAAAATACAGAATACTGAAAAATCCTATTTAAATTCTACTACTAAATCGAATTCTTCAGTACAGTGGGCACAGTCTTCATAACACCTTTCACAGGAGGACATCTGAAACACCAAGAAGTACTTAAGGAATATTACTCTATTTTGGGCAAGTAAACCCAATTCCACAGTAGCCTGTATCACTGAATATTCTGAAGAAATAAATGTTAAAAAAAATTGTATTTAAAATAGAAAAATATGTAGTCCCAGCTACTCAGGAGGCTGAGGCAAGAGAATCACCTAAGCTCGGAGTTGGAGGTTGCTGTGAGCTGTGTGACACCACAGCACTCTACCAAGGGCAATAAAATGAGATTCTGTCTCTACAAAAAAAAAAAAGAAAAATAAATAACTTCTAAAATAATTGATAAAGTCCTTACTATTTAAAGTGAAATTATAAGCTTGTGAATTCGCCTTTAGATAAAAGTATCTTAAACATACTGACAAAGTACCTCAGAAAATTTGAGAAGAGAAAAGAAAAAAAGTTTAGAAATACCAAAATCTCTGAGATACTGTAGGTTACTTGGGTTATTTTCACAACAGCATTCTAATGGAAATTTAATGAGGTTTAGCTTATGCTTTCCTAATGGTGTAAAACAGTAATGTCAAAACATTTTAGGAAATATAATTAATACCACCTTTAACACTATCTGATTCTCTGAACCCTTGTTACTCAAACTGGCATCTGGTACCCTTCGGAAGCCAGTGTAAAAACACAAAATCTTGGGCCACACGCCTGTCTTACTGAATAAGAATTGGTATTTTAAACAAAATCCCCAAATAATGCATATGTATGTTATGTTAAAGTTTGAGAAACACTGCTCCAAAATGCAGCATAAAATGCAGGCGACTTAAATACTGTCAAAGGATATTACACACAAAAAAAGTTGTAGAAAAGCAAACCATCTTAAACTTACCAATCTGAAATCCATGATAGCCTTGGCCATTAATTTTCCTAAGAAACGAAACTTCATCTTAACCTTTGCGATATGAGCTGGCTTAGCTGTCCGACCAAAGGGAAGTGCAAAAAGGCCCTGGAGGTTTTGAATATACTTGGTCCCCTCTTGGCTTCCTGTAAGATAAACAAGTATGGTATTTCTAAAAGCAGAATAATATCTGGTAACAAGAACATTTAAGAAATTCAGTATTCTCGAAATCGGAGTGCAGATCACCAAACGAAGATCTCTAGAGCTTAAAAGGCCTTCCCTTTTGATAAAAGAGAAAAGAGACTAAAAAGCATGCTCCTTCATTAGAAGTTAACCATATTTAATGAATTGTCAGAGTCTGTTACCTGATCTGAGTAACACATATTGCCCAACTAACTCAGATTAACATTACCTTTTGGATTGCTAAGGGTTACTTCTTCACCTCTCCAGAGACCCAAGTCAGCTCTCTGTAGTTCCTGAGATACAAGTGCATAAAACTCCAGTGTAGGCCCGAGACCTGTACCAACCTACAGAAGAACACAAGTAGAACAGTTACATATTAAAACTGTAGTGCTCTTTTACTCACCAACTTCTTGGCAATGTGGAAAACCACAACTGTTTTCCCAAATGTCTGGATTGGGGTTATTCCTTTGGTCCTGGTTACCTAGAACAGGAACTTACAACCCTTTATTATTTCCTACTCCCTTTGGCTTCAACAATTGTATGATTCAAACTCACAATACTGATAAATTACTGTTGTGGCTATACATCTTTCCACCAGGACCATTTGTGTATGGATTTCTTTCTCCTTTTTCTCTTCAGTGAACTCCAAACCAGTGTAAATGTCATCTTCCCAGGAAAAGCATCCTTATCTGCCTCAGTTAATTTGCCTCCTTTTTCTTAGAACTTACATTTCAGTTACATAAGTATTTACTATATTATTTTTCCACAATCTCATTATATGCTTGTATATTTCACAAGAGGCTATTTTACAATGTAGCAACCTAAAAGAGACTTGTAAACGTAAATAAGAGGTCTGGATCCACACCAGAACTCACAGGGCTGACTATGCTTCATACAGGACACTAGTGTTTCTCAAGCCCCATGGTGCAGTGGGATCTCCAGCAGCTTTAGCAGCATGCTTAGGTGGAGGGGCCAAAGAGTCTGGATGAGGGGCAGGGGGGCTAGTTTAGTGCCTGGGCACTGGAATTATTAAACAAGCTCCAAAAGTGATTGTGTAGTCTTGAGCAGAATCATTCCTCCATGAGATGCATGATGTGAACATGCATGGGACAGTGCTCCTAGCCTAGGCATTCTTTTATGTTCTATTGAGGTAGATAATGGCTAGTTCATATTGTAGTTTACAGGCTAAATTTAACGGTAATCCCGTCACAAGAAGGCCACATTTCATTTACTATTTTACCATTTTAACAATTACTTTTAAAAATGACCCACAGTAGTGTTAAAGATTAGATGTAATCTACCAAATGATTAGC
Source organism: Arctocebus calabarensis (assembly GCA_963573935.1). Lineage (NCBI taxonomy): Eukaryota > Metazoa > Chordata > Mammalia > Primates > Lorisidae > Arctocebus > Arctocebus calabarensis. The sequence goes on from CAUYON010119483.1 coordinate 4,481, forward strand.
TTTGACTTTCAAAACAGATTTGCTTACACCTAGTGGGGCTTTCTTAATTAACCCTATCCCTCTGTTAGAATTCCACATCAGGGAACAGGATTACTACTCGTCCCAAAATGAATGCTTCAACCAAAACCTTAGAAGCCGTCCTCATTCCTTTCTAACTCTCCACAATCCCTAATACTCTGAGTGTTACCTTCAAATTATATATACTGATTACCCACTTCACCCAACCACTGTCCTCCCTTAAAGACTACTACTACTACATGCTCCGAGACAGTCTGTGCACTAGCTCCCCAACATCTTATACTCCATTATTATGGGTGGCAAAGTGGGCCTTATAAAATCAAGTGTGTGTCATTTCTTTGTGCCCTCTGGGGAACAAAGATGAAGGTTTTTCATCTCACTCAAAGCAAAGCTATGTTAGTAGTAACATAGCCTGCATGATCCCTCCCCACCTCCCACTTCTGACCTTGACTGCCCTGCCCTTGGCTTACTATGCTGAAGCCACACTCCAGGCCAGGAACACTGCCTCGCTTCTGTTGCTGTTTCTTTCCCACAGACAGCAACAACTTGCCTCCATGCAAATGTCCTCTATCGTGCTCCACCCTCTTTCGTGGTGCTTTACTTTTATCGCACAATCTAACATATATATGTGTACACTGAGTGTGTGTCAGCCTTCCCAAGCCAAGTGTTAAGTTTCACAAAGGGGGGAACTTTGCATATTTTTTTCTTCATTGAATCTTGGGCATGTGGAGGAGAGAACAGGAAGGAAAGATAAGACCAGCCAGAAAACCCTGCAGTATTCTCTGGTATCCACCAGATGGTGCTTTAAATTTAAAGCCAGTTAATTCTCTCTTTGGCATAAAATTATCCCAGGCTAAATAGAAGTCATGGATTTAATTTGTCTATTTCCTGTATCCAAACTTTATTATTTCTAAAACAGGCTTAATTTGAAATATTAAAGAACACAGTGTAACTAAAAGCACTTTCCTCTATGAGTGGGTGGCAGGTGGAAGGCCCATGCCACATGTGCTCTAGTAGTATAGCCCCTACCTGGGGCTGGCAGCATTTCCCTGTAGCTCAACCTGCTCTACTCAGGGATCTATCTTTCTTCTGCTCAGCCAGACTATTAAAAAATAAGTACTATACTTTGGTTTTGCTTCGTTTCTGTTTGTATAGGAAAGAAAAGCATAAAAGTCTAGAAACAAAAACAAAGAAAAACAAAGTTTGACAACTTACCTTAAAATGAAGTATTTTCTATCAAAGTTAACATATACTAGCAAAGTTAGCACTTATTATGCGAAAGGCAATGCTCTAAGCACTTTCCATATTTCAGCCCATTTAATCATTCTCATAACATGAAATGGTAAGTTGGGTACATTATGGCCTCTGCTGAGATGCGGACATTGCCCAACTTCACACAGCAAGTTTAGTGGGGAAGCCAGGCTCCCCAGTCTATGTTTCTTACACCTTGCACCATCCCAAAGGAGACTGAGTTATTTTTAGCCCTAAGTCCCCAAGCTTTGGTGGCTATCTGAGCCTAAAGATTCGTCTAATTCTTCCCCTGGCTAGCTAATCATAACAATTCAAGATGGAACCCATCTTGATCTGACATTTTGATTGGGATTATTCTACAGCCAGTTAGAAATTCTTCCTAAAGACCATTAGCTGAATTGTACAGTTGAATTTGATTCATCACCTGACGCTCTATACATCTGGAGTGAGAGGTACATCTCCCTCCCTCAGTGAAGCCAGTCTCTTGGAATATATTCCAAAGTCAACAGCTAAGACCCATCAAGAAAGATCATAAAATTCTGACATTTGCACAATCCAATTCTGATACTTAGAATAGTGGGTATGAAGCCAATCTGAGTTTGTCTAGGTTTAATGTAAGATCAATTTTTTTTTTTAAAGAGACAGAGTCTCACTTTGTCACTCTTCGGTGGAGTGCTGAGGCATCACAGCTCACAGTAACCTCTAGCTCTTGGGCTTAGGCGATTCTCTTGCCTCAGCCTCCCAAGTAGCTGGGACTATAGGTGCCCACCACAACACTCGGCTATTTTTTGGTTGCAGTTCCAGGTTCGAACACACTACACCCTGCTTACTAAGCCACAGGTGCCGCCTGATCTTTTTTTTTTTTTGGTAGACATAGGGTCTCACTTTATCGCCCCTGGTTGGGTGCCTTGGTGTCATACAGCTCACAGCAATCTCCAACTCCTGGGCTTAGGCGATTCTCTTGCCTCAGCCTCCTGAGTAGCTGGGACTACAGGCGCCTTGCTACAACGCCCAGCTATTTTTCTGTTTTGCAGTTTGGCCGAGGCTGGGTTTGAACCCGGCACCTTTGGTATATGGGGCCAGCGCCCTACTTGATGACCCAAAGGCGCTGCCCAGATCTTTTTTTTTTTTTAAGAGATACAGTTTTACTCAGTCACCCTGGGTAGAATGCTGTGGTGTCATAGTTTATAGCAACCTCAAACTCTTAAGCTCATGTGATCCTTTTGCCTCAGCCTCCCATAAAGCCTGGCTAGTTTTTCTATTTTTAGTAGAGATGTGGTCTTGCTTTGTTTAGGCTGGTCTTGAACTCCCGAGCTCAAGAAATCTACCCACCTCAGCCCTAATGTAAGATCAGTATTAACGTAACCATGCAGTATAAGAATTCCTGGCAAGAGAAAATATGTTTGAGTAAAAAGAGTACAAAAGCATGATTAAAGAGAGTTAAGGACACTAAGATGGTTAAAGCAAAGGTCTTGTAGTCTAGTGAATAAAAAATCTGGATACACATGACATCCTCTGAACAGGCATGATCAGGGTATATTGAAAAGAAGATCCAAGGTTTCTTACCTTAGCAGGCAAGGGCCTCAAACCCATCTGGATTCCCTTCCCTCTCAATACTTCCAGAGTGGCACTTACTTCTGTCACTCACCACCAACCCTAATGCTTGGCTAAAGCCTTGTCTCCCCCTCTCTTCCATTAAAGTCTAACTCAAGAACTTATTTCTCCACAAAGCCTTCCCCACATGCTTTGAGAAAAGTGCCATTCACTTGGTACTTACACCATTCCACTTGCCAAATCTTTTTATACTTTCATCCTGATCTCCCTAACTATGCTGTAACCTTTTGAGTGCAGGAACTCCGTTCTAACTTGGATCCCTAGCATGCAGTGTTAGCTCTCCACACACAATTTAAAAATTTCAATTTTGGCGATGAAACACTCTAAAGTTAGTTTTCAAAGTCTTAACAAGGAGGAGAAAATGCTTTAAAGAGGAAATAAAAAAATCAAAGTCAAGATTAAAATCATTTGGATAACTGCAGATAATATCATGGATTAAACTGCTAAATCTACATAGTACTTGCCACACTCCAGGCTCTGTTTTAACTCTTTATGTATGAATCCATCACAACTATAAGGTTGTACTACTATTACCCACATTTTACTTATTGATAAGAAAACTGACAGGCAGAGCAGTTGGCTATTATAAATGATAAATACAATGGAAAATTCGGAATCAAGATCATGAGAGAGATCCAGAAGTCCAAAAACTAAGTTTTGACTTAAAAAAGAAATCAGGCAAGAAAAGCAGGAAAAGTGTCCCTGAGACTCAATAAAATATATGGAAAATATATAGAAAATCATTACTTGAATCTTTTTGGTGTACTATCCTCACTGCTTAAAAGCATCTCAGAAGCATCAAAAGATAAAGATTAGAAGGGAAGTAAAACTGTCTTTACATGACAGAACTGTCTAAAACACAGGCGAGTAACCTGCAGCTGGCACGCCAAGGTACAATGCTGCCCTCAGTTTTCTGTAAGCTATGAATACTTTTACGTTTTTAAATGGTGGAAAAATCTTGAATATTTTTCAGTGCATGAAAATTATATGAACTTCTTTTGAATATACCCTGTTTCATGCCTGTTGTTCAGAGGATGTCATGTGTCAAAGCAAATTCAGTGACTATAAAGTTTTACTGCAACACAGCCATGCTGATTCTCATCTGTGTATTGTCCAGCGCCACTTTCATGCTACAAAGGCAAAATTGAGAAACTGAGGGAGGCTGTATATTTACAAAACCTTTACCGTCTGATCCTTTACAGAAAAGTTTCTCAAACCATGGGTATATAATAATCCTATAGGACTTACTAAAGTTATTAGAACTAATAATTAAGTTTATGTAGGTCATACAACATAGCACACAAAACAACTATTTCTATAAACCAAAAGATAAGTGAAAATTGAAACTAAAGAATAGTACCATTTTTAACACTGTCAAAACCCAAAATATTTAGAGAAACGTCACAAAATGTGCAAGAAACACCTACAGACATAAATTAGGCAGCAATTCTGAGAAAAATTAAGACCTAAGTAAGTAGACAGCTATACTTTGTTCGTGGACTAGAAGATATAATACTGTAAACATACCAATTTTCTACAAACTGATCTAAATTCAGTGAAAATTCTAATCAAAATCCTACCATGCTTTTGTACACATTGGTAAGCTGATTCTAAAATTTACATGAAATACAAATTGAGAATAACTACAAACAACTTTGGAAAAGAAAAATAAAGCTGGAGGATTCACACTATCTGATTAAAATTTACAATAAAGAACAGAAAAATCTCCAAAGAGACCCAAATACCACAGCCAAATGATTTCCAACAAAAGGGACAAAGCAAATTCAATAAAATAAGGGGTTTTTAATAAATGGTGCTAGAAAAACTGAATGGCCTAACTTTAATTTAAAAAAACAAGCAAAGAATCTCAACCCTTAATTAATGCCACATATAAAAATTAACTTAGAATTGATCATAGACTAAGAGCTAAAAACTAAACAACTTACAGAATACACAGGAAAAAAATCTTTTGAGAGAGACCTATGGTTTATGGGATGCAAAAAGCACAAACCAGAAAAGAAAAAACTATTCTATTGGATTCCATCAAATATAAAACCTTAGCTCTTCCAAAGACATCTTATAAGGAAATGAAAAAGACAGCTACAAACTTGGAAGAAAATAGCAAAAAGAAGTGAGGATAATTGTTGGACGCTTCTCCAAAGAAGACATATGAGTGGCCAATAAGCAACGAAAAGTGTCAGTGTCACTGGTCGTCAAGGAAATGCAAATTGAAACCACAAGAGATACCACCATAAACCCACTAGAATAACTAAAATTAAAAGGATTGACAACACCTAGTATGGGTGAGCACCTGAAGCAACTAGAACTCAGATGCATTACTGGTGGTAATGTAAAATGTGATGGCCACTTTGGAAAACAATTTGGCATTTCTTATAGTTAAAACATTTTACCAAATGACTTAGAAATCAATGCTGAAATATCTACCAAAAAAGAGAAATAAAAGCATATGTGTACACAAAGATGTCAACACAAACGGCTATGGCAGTGTTACTCAAAGTAGTCAAATGTACATCAACTGGTCACTGATAAAACATATTATGTTACATCCCTAAGATGGAATACTAGATGGTAATCAAAGGAAACATGCATGAATCTCAAAGCATGATGCTAAGTGAAAGAGTGACAAATGGCAACATACTGCATGATTCCATTCATCATGACATTATAAAAACTATAATACTATAGAGAAAGGAAATAGACCAATAGCTGCCAAGGGGGTAGCGCAGTGGGAGTTGGGGGCATAAATGACTGCAAAGTGGTCTGAAGGAACTTTTTTGTGGCAATGGGACTGTTCTTTTTCTGATGCTGTATTGGTTATAATTGTATACGATGTACATCTACCAATTCTTAGAACTCTACATTTTTATGTAGCTTATTATTTGTAACTTTTGTCTCAATAAATAGGATATTTTTAAATAAGGCAGTTCAAACATGTGGAGTTATCAGTTCTAAAATATCCTCTTGCTTTATCAACTTTAAAACATACTTAAATACAAGTATGTTCCTATGCCAGGAATAACTTTTTATTATATAGTTAAACTTCTGAAAAATAGAGAACTTAGAGCAAATTATTCAAGAAAAAATACCTCAGGAATTGCCTGAGTTACAAACATCTGACTTACATACCACTCAAACTTACTGAATGCAGGCTGTTATAAATAATAGGTAAATGTACGTGTTCCAACTTACATTAAGAACAAGCCTACAGAACAAATTAATTTTTAGCTAAATTTGCCAACTGTCTTTCAGAATTTCATAGTACCAAGAAACTCAAATGACATTTTATCAAGAGCACGAGTCAAGCTAAACACCCCCATCAGACTTGGAAGCTCACCTCATTTTCATACTGGATTTCTAACATGGCCCGTGAGCTGCCGAGATCTTGCATCACAGACTCAGCTTGTTTCAGCAGCTCCTCTCTGTTCACAGTACGCTATGAAGAAGTACAGATGTTAAGGAAATTATACTACTTAACATGGCATTTAGTGAAATGCAAAAGTTCAATTATTAGAATGTTACTTCCTTAAATGCATGCCTCAGGAAATATTTAGTAGTAACCACACTGCTATAAACATCAACATCAACCTGGCCTATATGAAGGAAAGCTAGATGCAAGGGTAATTAAATCCTAGTCTTGGAGGTTAAGAAAAGTCCAAGTTGGAGAAGAAAAGATCTTTGTAACTCTGCCAAACATCAATACAACTCAAGGCTGAAATTTCATGAAATCTCCCTGGGCACATCTGTAGTTAGAGGATAGAGAAATAGGTATGGAGGTGGCAAGTTAGACTGGTAAGCAAGAAACCTACTGGCTCTAACCTGCCAACATTCTATAATTACCTTTTTTTTTTTTTTTGAGGCAGAGCCTCAAGCTGTCACCCTGGATAGAGTGCTGTGGCATCATAGCTCATAGCAACCTCTAATTCCTGGGCTCAAGCGAGTCTCTTGCCTCCGCCTCCCAAGTAGCTGGGACTACAGGTGCCCGCCACAACGCCCGGCCATTT
>CAUYON010119485.1:0-30434 GCA_963573935.1 Arctocebus calabarensis
GGTGGGGTCTTGGGGTCTTGGTGTGTGCCACAACTTTTGGGGGCAAAACACGATTGTAAGAGGGACTTTTCCCAACAAATGCAACCAGTGTAACATGGTTTCTTGTACCCTCAATGAATCCCCAACAATAAAAAAAAAAAATACAATGTCATGAAAAAAATAAATAAATAAATCACAAATTCTTAACCTTTAATATAGTGACTATCCACCCATTTTTTTATACCAATAATTCTACTTTCAGGAGTTTATCTGAAAGAACTAAATGAACAAAACTCAAAGATATATTTATAAACATAGTTATGGGAGGATAACATTTCACACAGGAGAGCCATCAATAAACATTTTAACTGAGTAATAAACATTTATGAAAAATTACATGGTTACAATTAACTAATTATGATCTAACCTTAGAATTAAATACACTCTAGCTTCATTTAATGGTGTAGAGATAGGGTCCTAATGAAATAAGGTAAAGAAGAGCAAAGCAAAGCAGCCATTCAGTATTTAATATTTATGACCACTCGTGCATTGGAGAGCTAGCAATGAGGAGGCGATAGATTACAGTACAGTGGAGTCAGACATACCCCAATCCGATGCCAGTTCAGCTATCCCAGACTGAGGGCTCCAGTGCAAGTTACTTAGCAAACTAGTGTCCAGGTCTCACTCTTGAAATGGGATTAAAATGCATATCAGTCATCATTGTTATGAGATGTATGTAAAGAAGATAACTAATTATACACATATAAATTAGCGATTGATAAAGGTAGTTATAAGAAAAAAGAAATATGAGCATATTATGCACATGCAAAAATTAGACATTCCTATATGTATCTGTCTATAGACTGTTTCAACAGAATGTAGTTCTTATTTAAGTTTTTATTCAAATATATCTCTTAAAATTGCAAATTGTTTATTTTTTTCTATATAAGACTCCTGGAAAAATACCTGTGTTCACAAGATTTATCTGTGCAGTGTAAGCAGAAATGCCATAATGAATAATAGTCTGGTAAAAAATAAAATTCTTAAATATTTAATTTTCTCTGCAGGCTTCCCAATCACCCTTCCCCCATGTGCTTGCAGATAACTACCTACCCATACACACAAACACATACACACAGAGTGAGGAGACACAATTATATTTAGTTTTATACTCCACAATTAATTATTTACTATTTCATAAGCAGTTCCTCCAAATTGTCAAACATTCCCTCACAATTGCATTCATTCCTAACGTATCAAATTCATGAACTGCTTTGGAGCTAAAAAAAATTGCAGAATACAACTCAACCTATGGCCTCAGGACAGGTGTATTGGTGCTGGTTCTTCTGTTGCACTTCTTTGTGTTCTTGGCAGAGCTGCTTGCCTAATATAGTAGCCTGGGGACTGCTTGGTTATTTCAACACAAAACTCATTTTAGTGTCTTAGAAACTGCACTGATACCAAAGTCACACATAACAGTGACACAAGTTAATTACACTGTTCTCAAGAGTGTCAAACACAGAATAAAGTGGGAGGAAGGCTACTTGAAGGAGAATTCTATTTAAACTCTCAAAAAGCAGCCAAAAGTAGGTTGAATACTCCTGTTCTCATCACCCAAAGAAGATATCAACATCTCTATAAATTCCACTATGTTAAATTCCACTATGTCTTTCTGCAGCTTAGCGTATTGTAATGTAGAAATAGTGCAATCCAGGTGTGAATACTACATTTCCTTTACATTTGCTTCAAATAAGGAATGCATATGTAATATTTAAGATACAAATAGAAAAAAAAGGCAAAAGTGATTTTGAGTTATCACAAACCTTTAGCTGAACATGTACTAGCCAATCTATACTACTTAGAAAATGTGGTAGATTTAAGATTTATAAGGCTCGACCTTCAAGCCATGTTATCTAGGATGAATAATTCTTTCCTAATTACTTTACTATTTTCCAGACAGAAACACAGGCTTTGTGCTGCGCTATTTCCAGTGCACAGGTGGAGGTCTTTTAGATTTTGGTCTTTTAGATGGACAGTCAGCAACATGTTGGAGGCACTCACGCCCTAACTTTTCTGTTGCACCAGTGACATTGAAAACCCTCCTGGCTCTTGAAACTTGGAACGTAAGACTAATGACCTATAGAACTGAACAAGATTGGTGAGGAAAACCACAGCAGGATATACCAGGATGTGTATTTTTGTAACTCTTGTACAATGTGGGATGGTAAAAAATAAAGGTCATTTTGCATTTTAATGTAACTTCTCAGATCTTTAAGCTCTGGATCAAACTCAAAATTGTAAATCCCAGGGAAAAGAAAACTACAAATCCTGAGCTCAATTCTGGATGTTTTTTTCTGAATTTTTTTCTAAAAAGTTTCTCTTATCTCGCTGAATCTGACTGTTAAGCTGTAGCCACAGCTCTCTGACATCTTCAAAAACATCATTTTTATAATTTATCTGGTTTTCCCAAATGTTCACATGGGGGATGTTAGCTTATTGAAAATTATTCCATTCTACCTAGAAGTCTCCACCTACGGTTCTTCACTTTGATTTGGATTACCAGCAAGGAGGGAAAGCATTCTTTATTTAGCCAAAGCTTTCACTACTCCCCATTGTATAAAATACACAGCCTGATGCACTGAGAATATTAAGTTTGTGACCACTGCACTAAAATAAACGGTAATTTTTAATCTCCTCTGCTTCCCCAATTCCTGTCAGTGCTTTAAGATTCTATTCAAGCCTGACTCCTCTGGGACACGGTGCCTGACTGGGAAGAGATATCTACTTTCAATAAATTCCTAACACTACTGTCCTCCTGTGATGTATTTCTCAATAAATATTTGCAAAGTGCCCATGTGTCCCAAAATAAAAGAACATTTCTGTTGATCTGAATAGTTTAGATATGGGTAGAGGCCCAGGGAAGAATGGATTTTGATGCTTAGAAGTTTCATCTCACTGCTGTCATCTGTGATTTTAAAAGATTTTAATAGCTATAGTTTGCATGGATCAAAAGCTGATAATGTTTGAAAGTAGTAGTTCTTTGATTATTTTAGAAACTATATTTTATAGACCTCCCCAGTGCCTTCCTTCCTCTGAAAATTGAGGGTGCAATGGAAAAAGACAAACTGAGAGTCAGTTGCCCGTAATAGTAACATCAAATTTATCTCACTGAATCTGACTGTTAAGTTGTTCAGCTGAGCATTCTGCTTCTGGCTATACTTAAAATCCCTCAAGCTTCCTGGTTGGTGAAAAAAGTTCACTATGTTACTAATCAATTTTACTTTTTCAGTTTAGGTAACAGTGTCTCTCTGGGCCCCAAAGGCAATCAGCTAGTCCCCTGAAGCGCATAATTGAAGGACACAGTGACTAATGTTACTAAAATGACTCTTACTTTGAAAAATAGTTTATAACAGTATGAATAATATTCTAGCAATAGTATTTGAAAATCTAGCCACAATACCTTGATATTCAATTCTGTATATTCAGTAGTGGACATTTGTCAATAGACCGTCACATGATTTATTCATACTACTCGCTCACTGCCCTCCAGCATTGATCGCAAGGCTGTTTTTTAGCTCCGTAATGAAAACTCTAGAGCTTAAAATCCTGATCAAACATCACCACTAAACCAAATCAGAAATATGGCCCATGAGGTTTAAGGCAGCAGAAGAAATTTTTTTTTGTTTGCATCATAAAATCTTGCTCAGAGCCAATACTAAGAAAATGCAGTGAGACAGGAGCCTTGCCACCATTGACCCTCATCATCATAGACTGGATTTATCCCTCTGAACCATAAGGCTTTAAGTATGAAATTTTAAAAAATCACCTTTGATCTAATGAGTAAGACAGGCTATTTAACCTGAATGTGACTTTGGGAAATGTACTTATGATGAAAAGTTTTTTGTTGTATTTTTGTTAATCCTGTGTAAAATGAAGTTAATTTAATATCAAAAATACTCTTGGCACAACAGAAGGGAAAATTCGTTAGACTGTTCCACTATACATTATTAGGTTTTTAGAAAAAGTTAACTCTGTATTGGCTAAACATAATAGGATTTGAGGCATGATTATGATATTTTCATAAATAAAATTATTTTACAAACTTCCAAGGAAACCGTTAAGGTATTTCTGGCTAAAGGTCTCCTGGAGGATAGCTTATGAACAAAATTAAGCATCTTCTCAAGCTTCTGCTTATATGATGGAATTGGCGAGGGAAGGGAAATGCCATACTTTGCTTTTGAAAGGCAGCATACGACATTGTTTTCTATTTTCCTTGACTTGAATACAAATTTCCATCATTATACTCAGGTGAAGCTGCCGCCCACAGAACGTCTTCTTTAGCGAAGACTCAGCTTTGCTTTTAATCTCTTGCAACTGATTGAATCAAGCTCACCTGAATGATCTAAAATGATCTCCATTTTTAGACAATCATCTGGAGAGGGGGCCCTCACGTATTTCCAGCAAAGCTCACGGTTCCACCTACCTCTATCTGGTTCTTGCTGTAGCATCTTTTCCTCCTTCCCCAAAGTCTCATCCCTGGACCAACAGCTAGTCCTGTATGATCCCCGAGAGTTAACACTGCAGAAGGGGATGGGGAAAGTTTGTAGATCTGGTTGCAAGGCTCAAGAAATGTTAGAGGTGTTTCTATCCCACCACTTGCTCTCCCCCACGGCCCCTGCCATTTTCTACTAGTCTCTGCCTGCTCAGTCTCTCTGTACTTTATTCGTTACGATCTATGTTTCTGAACTCCCCCCTTTCCCTGTGGCTTTCTGTTCCTAGGTTATCTAACTTCAGATTGTCCTTTAAAGCTTAGCTGGAGTGCTACTTACTCTGAGGAGGCCTCTTACCATCTGAGGCTATGTTAGAAGCCCCTCATCTTGTACTTACAAGGGTTAGTATTTCCCTCTATCCATGGGCTTATATTCTTTAGCCAACATCTGTTTTTATGTTTATCTTTACTCACAATTTTCTACTCTGCGTATTTTAGTCTTCATCCCTTTTTTTTTTTTTTTTGCCTTTTTATATTTTAGGTAGAGAATAAGGATGCTGCTGAACATTCCATGCTGTGCAGGACAGCCCCCCAAAACAAAGAGTTATCCGGATAGATATGTGCTCTTTCCCCTGCTGCTAAAATCTGGTGTCTCTGGTCATTTGTATCAGTGAAGGCTTACAAATGCTTGCCACTCTCTCAGGATATCACAGAAGGCAGGAGCTCTGCAGACCACTAGCCCAACCCCGTCACTGACAGATAATGGGAACTCCTGAGGCTCAGAGATTGAAGTGGCTTTTCTGAAGTCACACAAATTAACAGACTGGAACTGGGTTCTGGATCCCTGCTATAGACTATTTGTGTTCTCACGAAATTTATATGTTGAAACCTAATCTCCAAGTGTGATGGTATTTGGAGGTGGGGACTTTGGGAGGTGATTAAGTTATGAGCTTCTCATAAGTGAGATTAGTGCCCCTAATGGAAGGAGGAAGTGGAAGAGTGGAGGAAGCTCTTCCTACTCTGTGATGACACAGCAGAAAGGCAACATGAGACAGCAAGCCCTCACCATGCACTGAATCTGTTGGCATCTTGGTCTTGGATTTCCCAGCCTCCTGAGAAATACATTTCTGTTGTTGTTGAGCCACCGAGCGTATAGCAGCCAGGAAGGTCTAAGGCAGACCCCCCACTGTACCACACTCTCCACACTGTGTGTCTCTGCTACACCATGTCTTCAAAAGAAGCCCTATTCTTAGCCAAAGAAATTGTTAGTGCTGCAAGTCCAACGTGTCCACTGAAAAATAAAATAAAATAATCTTTATTATGTCAAATTAACTGATTATGGATTTTAATCGCATAGACAGGATATCTTCATGCTAACAACACAATTAGTGTTTTATTAAATACCTGCGAATTACAGCCTCACCACACACTAATACTAACACCACGGTAACTTATATATGTTGTGAATTTAAGTATTGGTTGATTTCCCCAAATCCCAAAGAGCACTGAAGACTACTCAGTTGAGGGTCAGGTGCTACTCTCTTGAAGAAACAATCAAATTAAGTTAGAAAATGTTCAAATCTTTCTTACTATAAATTTTTGTTTTAATTTTTAAAAATGCATATAACTGAAAAGAAAGTATTTCTGCCTAAGGTTTGTTCTTGTATCCTATAACTTGCTAAGGTGACTTACTAGTTCTAGTAGTCTTTTGTTTGTGAATTTCTTCAGCTGTTTTACATAGATGAGCATCATCTGCAATTGGACAATTCAATTCTTTCTTACCAGTGAACTGGGTTTATTTACTTTTGCTTGCCCTTCTTAAAATGTATAGATCTATCCACTATGTTTCTGTATAGAAATGGTCAGAATATATTGAGTGGGATAATTAAGTGCTTGAATTCATACTAGAAAAAGTGCTACATAACCTCATTGCTGAATATCATTATGGTCACCTGTGAGGCACTCCTCTTGGAATGCTCTGCACCAATGCTTGTGCCTTCAGAGAAATTTTGGAGCTTTTTATCTGGAACGCCCATCAGAGCTGTCATACAAGGTCTGACAGTTAAGTCCAATAACTCATCCTAGAAAAAGTGCTACTTACCACATTACTGAGTATCACCGCAGTCACCTTTGAAGAACTCCCCTTGGCCATCTGGTTTCCACAGTGATGTTCAGCAGTGAGGTATGGAGCACTTTTTCTAGGATGAGTTCACAAACATAATTGTCCAAACTTGTATGTCCTTGCCTTATTCCTGATCTTATGGCAAAAGCATTCGATCTGCCACCATTCGGCCTGACACTACTTTTGTGCATTTTTGCATAGATTATTGTTATCAGTTAAAAGATGTTTATTGCTATCCTTAGTTGCCTGAGAGTTTTGATCCTGAGTGGAGGTTGAATTCATCACAAATTTTTGCATCAATTGATAATATCTCTTGTTTTTTATTATTTGATTTTTAATCAATGTTCAAATATTAAATCAACCCTTCATTCCCAGAATAACCCCCTTGATGTGGTTTAGTATTCATTCTGTCTAAAATGCTCTGTGAGACTTGGAGTATCCCTGCTCCACGCACTCTGGTTAGAAAGCCAGCATTTTATTTTCCCCACTCTGTTGCACACTTGCAATGACTGTGATTACCTTTGAGATCAAGTGATTAGAGGATGGAGAGAGGGGAAAAGAGTACCAAAGGTGAGCACAGAAGGATGATTCTGTCCACATTCTACCAAAGTTCCTCTGAACAGAAAATGGGGTTCACCTCCCTTAGAGTTTAGGTTCCAGTCCAACTGTTGATGCTATTGCTGTCCCCATTGCTATGTTAATACCTGCATTTGGGACAGGACAGAATGAATAAAACAAAACACAAGGTATTTCTTTATCTCTCTGACCGATCAGGATTTTTCCCCCCACTTCTCAGATGAGAAGCAGAGGCTTTTCAGTAGTGATTTTCCAGTCTCAGTCTTCTTTTGAAATCAGTCTGGGAACTTACAGGAGAAAAATAAAGTTTTCAGTACATTAAATTTTGGTTTCCTTTTCCTGCACTCACTTATTTTTCAGAATCCTCAGAGATCATCTCCATTCATTTTACCCAGAGATTTTAGGTGCATTCAGTGGGACTATGCTATTCCATCTCACTCAACGCTGGAACTGAAACAGCCTTTATAAGTAAACATAGTAAATTAAATACCCTTCATGCCTTGAATGTATGTACCATCAATATTTTACCTTAAAGTTCTTTTGATCTTCCAAAGCTAAGATGGCGATTCCTTTGTGTAGTTGAACTATACATATTTTTTAATTTGTAAATTTCAGTCTTTAGAAATTACAGTGGAAAAATGCAAGTCATTGATTTTTAAGTTAAAAAATCAGGGCCATCTATGAGAGTACATATATAACAAAAAGCTGACTACGTTATAGTTTAAGCATTTGAAAATAACAGCATCATATGAACTATCATACAAATAAGAGGCTTGTTTTTGAGAACAACTTTTGTATCTGCATGATGTGTCCTCATACTACTATCATCCATATTTGCTTAATAAAACTTTTTCTTAGCAGGGTTGGATGGTTTACACTGTCATCATTTAAGCACTTTGTGAGGGGTAGTGGAGGACTGTGAGAGAAAAAATGCAATATGTTTATTGTGTGAGCAAACACACAGACTTGAGTTTTCCACTTGAAGGGAGTTATTTCTCATCTGGCACCTGTTAGCTAAAAGTATTAGATGTGTGTTTTGACTATTAGCTCTGTTGCTGAACTCTGAGTAAGAAAAAAGAAAAGTTAGTTATGTATAAATTTGACGATTTCTGAGTTCATGGAAACTAAACACCGCCAGAAGAGTTATTTTTCATGCCTTTGCCTAAGTTGTCCAGGATCTATACAAAATGCCTATGGTCAGGATTTCGTGGAGTTCGGTCATCACAAAAAAGCCTAGAATAGGAAAGCCAGAGCACCTGGATCCTAGACCTTGTTTTCCCTAAAGCAACATCTTATTTTTATATCCTGGATCAGTTTTTTAGCACTTGAACCCACGTTGTCCCATTGTCTCATTCAATCTGCTCAACCTTGCTATTTTATTTTCCAAGTTTTGTAATAAAAATACATAGTTAAAATATTCTGCTCTGTTAATATAAGATGCTTTTCACTTGAATGCCACTGGGCTGCTATGTTACCAGGAGACCAAGTGCTTACACAATTTTTTCCAAGGTCTTTTCAAATATGATCAAGGCATGTTTACACATTTTAGACACCTGTCAACTATAATCGGTTACCTTATATGTGACTTTTTAGAGAAATAAATTTTTTGTATAGCCCCTCAATCTATAAACATCTCACATTGTATAATTGAAATATAGCTCCTTTCTTCTGATTATGCTCTACTATGTAAGTAGTGGCTGTGGATATGTGAATAGAAGCATGCATCTTAGTCTAGTTGATAGTACAGGATTTCTCACTGTGTTTACAGAATTATTTCATTTGAATTGTAGTCTATTTAAAAGACCGTTCAATTTTGTGGATTCTAACCATTCACCCAAATTCCCTCAATCTAATGTATCACACTGATATAAACACCCAATAGAAAGACAAAATATATGATAGACAATTCATTAGAGAGGAAATATAATTACATAAGATAGATGAGAGATAAATAAATATCCTCACTAATAGCCAAATAAATGCCAATTTAAATGTTGAGATAACATTCTTAACACATCAGACTGGAGAAATTGTATGATTAATAACATAAAATGATGGTAAATAGGAAACTTCATATATGGGACCACATGAATTAAGATTGGTTAAGCCTTCTGTTAAGACTCTGGCATAGTAAGCACTTAAAAATGCTTGTTAAAAGTCTATCAAACACTTAAATAAGAGCTA
The DNA here is from genome assembly GCA_963573935.1 of Arctocebus calabarensis. Taxonomy (NCBI): domain Eukaryota; kingdom Metazoa; phylum Chordata; class Mammalia; order Primates; family Lorisidae; genus Arctocebus; species Arctocebus calabarensis. The sequence continues at coordinate 9,351 of CAUYON010119485.1, forward strand.
GCAGAAGCATGAATTGATTCAAATCTTATAGAAAGTTATCTGGAACATAAACATAAATGTCTGGAACATTTTTATAAACATAAAAAAAGAACTTAACTTTTAAGTGAGCATTACTACTTTTGGCTAGTATTTTATAGGAATAAGAGCACCAGTGTTTAAGAACATATGTATGAGAATGTTTATTGCATCAAAAATATTGAAAATAAACTGAACATTGGGTAATTATATCAGTCAGAGTCCCCAGAAAACGGACAAGCCATGATCGAATAAGGCTTATCCACAAAGGGGGTATTTTAAAACTCTTATCTGTGTGTGTGGAAGCCACAAGAGCTATCTGAATAACCAAACATTAGTAGCAGTGCAGTGGTTATGCTCACTAGACCAAAGCTCTGAGGAGAAAGTAGAGTGAGGAGACACACTTGAGAGGAAATACGGCTTTCAGTTGAGGCACACAATCAGGATAGGAGAAGATGAGAGGGTGGGAAAGGTGGAGGCTGCTGCCTTGACTGAACTTGCCCCAGAAAAGGTGAGAGAGAGCAGGGAGAACAGTCTAGGATTAGTTGATCTCAATAATGCTGGTGGTATTTGACCATAGAGGTGGTCTCAAGTTGCTTGGTACCTACCCTTGAAAATTAAGGCAGAGAAATATTATATCCAGGGATATACAGACCAGATGGAGTGGGTATGAGGAGGCCTCTAACTGGCCAGTTTATATGTCAGAGTCATGCTCTTGGCAAGGCTCTTGTTATCTTTAGGAGCTGGTTAGCCTCTGTTGGTTAACTCCAGCCAGTAAGGTTTCCAAAGAGATTGAAAAATAATCATATGCAGAAAATAAATATTTACGATTAAAATGCATATACATATCTGTCTATGTATTTATATATACAGTATTTCTACATAAAGTGATATTAAGAAGACTATTTTCCACACTAAATCAAAAACAGGTTTTTGAGGTTGGTACACAGGACGTGGAGAAATGAAAGCTCTAGATTTAGAGAACAGAAGAGATTGTACATTAGTCCTTACCTACCTGCATTGTTGAGGCCATACAGAATACATTCACTCGTTATTTAAGAATCCAACAGAATTTAAATATGAGAAAACAGAAAAAAACAGACACTAAGATGTTGATTGAATCTATGAATCTATTGAATCTAAAATATCATAAAAGTATTCTTCAGAACCGCCAGCATCTTCACTTCCTGATACGAATGGAGAAAGACCTAATACCCTTCATAAAAAAACAGGCTAGGTTTGGTGAGTGAAAGTTAATTTTTCTCAAGTTTTTTGTGTCCACTTATTTTTTTCTGAAGTGCTTCCGAGTACCACTCTACCTTGAGGAAAAGGCTATAATTAATGTTCTGGAAACACTCTAAGCACTGCTTCCCAAGTGAGAGTGATTCTGAAGGACCTACATGGACTTAAACACAGACACAAACAAACACACTCCCCACACACAGTCTCACGTTCACAGGGAACCTGCACCTGAGATCTCCCCTATTCACACTTCCATAAAGTGTCAATAGTGAACATGTTCACTATCATGCAGCCAACATTACACTTCCATGATGAAAGAACCTAAAGATTGTTGTAAGACAAGTAAATAAACAAAGATAATATCTTCAACATATTACAATAATTTGTAAAACATCTTGAAATAACTAATTCAAATTAATCCTTTAAGATTGGAGTAAAGTTTCAGGTATTCTCTCATGCTCCCAGCAGAATCTAACTATTATCATACAAACATGAATTTTCCATGTTGACTTAAATTCCTGAAGATAATAATACATGGAGACACATTTTTCCCTTTAGGGCACCAAGTCAGAATATTGAGTCAAGAACTTTTCAAAACTCATCTCGAGTTGAGTTGAATTCCTAGTATGAGTACCCACACACACTAGGAATTCACTTGTGTTGCATCCCTTTAACTGAGAAATACTAATAAAGTGTAAATAACACTGAAGAAGTAATAGATTGAAAACCCAACTGCTTCTTAAGGACTTCAATATTCAGCTACAATTTAAAGATGACCTTTGTTTACCTGCCCTTGAACAGCTTCTCCATTCTCAACCACAAGCCCTAATTATAGCTATGTGTCACATAATGACAGGGATATGTCCTAGGAAATGTAACATTAGGTGAATTCCTCATCATGTGATCACAGATGGTACCTATATGAACTTAGATGGTGTAGCCTGCCACGCTCCCAAGTTGCATGGTGCAGCCTATTGCTTCAGGGCTACAAACCTATACCGAATGTTACTGTACTGAGTACCATAGGTAATTGTAACACAATGGTAAGTATTTGTGTAATGAAACATACTTAAATATTCAAAAGTACAGTAAAAAATATGCTACAAAAAATTAAAAATTAAAAATGGTTCACCTGTACGGGGGACTTACCATGAATGGAGCTTATAGAACTAAAAGTTGCTCTGGGTGAGTCACTGAGGAGTGGCAACTGAATGTGAAGGCCTAGACCATTACTGTCCCCTAGAGTTTATAAACATGTACACCTACGCTACACAAAATTTGTTTTGCAAATTACCTTCTTCAATAAAAAAGTAATCTTAGCTTTGTATAACTTTTACTCCTTCTAAACTTATTCTTTTAACTTTTTGTTTATTTTGTAACAACATTTAGCTTAAGCAAAAGACATTGTACAGCTGTACAAAAATATTTTCTTTATATTCGTATTCCATAAGCTACCTTCTATGTTTTTTAACTTTCTAAACTTTTTGTGAAAAACGAAAACAAATGCACAGGGTTATATCCTAGGCCTACACAGGATCAAAACCGCCAGGACATTACTAAGTGACAGGAATTTTTCAGCCATTATAATCTTGTGGGGTCATCATCACGTGTGTAGTCTGTCACTGACCAAAACGTCATCATGCGGTGCATCTCTGCAGTTGCTTGCTCTCGGTTTAACCCTGCTTTTCTATAAACATTGTTACTAGTAAATGCATTCTCTTTCACCCATCCTAGAGTGAGTGGATATTCAATGTCTAAGTGATTGTTTGTGAGGAAACCACTGAGAAGATGTGGATTTTATTTCTCTTCTTATGCAAATGATGCTTATAATTTGAAGATCAAACAGAATTGTATTTAACTGGATCTTACATCTAATTTTAAACTTCCAGGTATCTGAATGCAGTGTTGTTCTTCTTTTCTTTTTAATTTTAGTGTTTCCTCATAGTACTTTGAAAACCTCTAGAATGATAAGATATAAAGATTATGATAGTGTTAAATGCACTTTGCATATTCATGGTAGGTGATTGGTAACAGATTTACTGGCTGAGATGGCTGCAATGTAAAGAAAGTCTGTTCATAACTCACATAAAATAGTTTTGCTCTGTAATGTGGATGGGGGAAAAGAGTATGCTAATGAATGAACCTGCAGAAAAACAAAGATGCCACCTTTAGGTTTTTTAATGAATGGAGTTTAGGTGAAGCCAAGCATACTGGGATGTGGGAAACATAATAGTCTTTAATGATCAACTCCAACATTAGGGATACAATGAGGCCCCTAGCTCAGCAGCAACTTGTCTCAACTCCAAAAATTACCTTTAAGTCCAGAACATTTTTTTTAAATTCTAATCTTGGAACAATTCTGCTTTCCTCTGTTCAGTTGGGATTCCCTAAATATTTGGGAATTGTTATTGTTTACTGCCAGATTTTGTACAAATCTCCCATTTTGAATAGATGCTTGTGTTTACAACACATTTTCCATTTGTAAAGTATTTTCAAAAGTCACTAACGTTCAAATATTACTTTTCACGAAGCAATTTGTAGATCTTATTTTAAAAACACATGCCAGACTTGCACCTGCTACAGCTAACAAACCACACTTACACAGCTGTTTCATCAGCCTTACCTGGGATCATTTTCAAAATTTCAGGGCAAGGCAGGAGTTCCACAACTAAATGCCTGGAACATAGCCAGTCTCACAGCAGTGAGTCAGTGTGACACACAGTGAGTCAAAGTTGCATTTCGTTCTTGGGTCTAGAAGACACTAAACAATGGTGTTCTCTCTGTGTCTCTCCCTCTGTCTTTTTCTAGCTCACTTTGAAAGAAATGGGGATGCTTTGACATTCTGAGCACAGAGTCTATTAGGTAGAATACTCAGAGAGCCCAGCTTGGTGTGGGAGCTGTGCAGGTAAGAATAGCAGTCATACTTGGATCTTTTAGGCATGGCTACAAATGTGGACATCATCGACCATCATTAGTGTCAATTTCTGATGTAAAAGGCATCAATTATATAGTGACTTTTAGAAAGGAAAAACTCCTGTGTGGTAAAGAATTTGTAAAACGATATTTAAATATGACTCATTCTTTAACCCATAGGAACAGAATTGGAATTTAAGACATGTTGTTAGTACTTGAACAGAAGAGCAATTGCATTAGACTTAAATTCTTATCATCTAAAATAAGTGATCTGCCAGGAAATTACACTGTTGACACTGAAGAATTTTAACTTGAACTAAATATATCATTATTAGTCAAATCTGAATGGTATTTTAAATTGTAAATTCAACATTGCAAGGTAGGCATCAGTAATATTTAAATAGCCAATCTAATAAATGCTTATTCTTTAATTCATCTTTGTAATTCTGAGTATCTGAAAGTGTTAGCATACATGGAGATTTCTAAAAGTATTTGGAAGGCTTCACAACAAAGAACAAACAGAGCATTTTTTCTGAAAAACTTTACAAAGCAGATCAAAATTTGAGAATGTTAATATCTCCCGACACAGAACCCTCAAGACATTTGTACCAGATGTTTATCACAGCTCAATGTACAATTGCCAAGACATGGAAACAACCTAAATGTCCATTAGCTCAGGAATGGATTAACAAACTGTGGTATATGTATACCATAGAATACTATTCAGCCATAAAAAAATGGTGACTTTACATCTTTTGTATGAACCCGGATGGAGTTGAAACACATTGCTCTTAGTAAAGTATCAAAGGAATGGAAAAACAAGTATCCAATGTCCTCAATTTTATTGTGAAGCCGGTAGACAATCTATCACACACCCACAGAGGAGAAAAAATTAATTCTATTCAAGTTGGGGGGAGGGAAACTGAGAAGGGAAGACAGGAGCTGGGGCTTGGTTGCTCCCACTTAAATACACAGGGTAGAGGTATATGGCATAGCTTTTGGGTGTGGGACACACAATAAGAAGGGCTCTACCTAACAAATCCAAAAATTGTGACCTGATTGTTTATATCCTCACAATAACCTGAAATGGTACAAAAAAAAAAATCTTCCCTTACCTCCTACCACCATTTGACCACATAGCAGGCCACCATTCTGGCGGGAAACCAAAAAGGGTAAAAATAGAACAATAAAGAGCTAAATCCATAAGAAATCAGGAGAGAAAAGCAAAGACTATGGCTATTTTGTGATGCTGGGGAAAGCAGAACAAATCACCACCGAGTATGAGAAAACAACAGGTTAATGCCATAAATAGGATGCTGGCAAATGAGTCATTACTTGAGTAAGAATTTTTCAACTGGTTTCTAAGTGCCTATTGCTCTCAATCTATTTTCTTCTTTATTCCTACAGTGTTTCTAGGAAAGAGACTACACCAGGCAACAATTTTAACAGTGTCATGTCACATAGCATGGTCTCTCGGGTTGCTGCCTACTGAAAATTGACTAATGCTAAAATTTTTACTGGCAGCCCATGACTTAATAATGACCTATATATATTAGAAAAATATCTGTCCTTGTCCCTGCTGCCTCTCAATACCACTGATTTTTTCCCCTCACTAATACCAGCTGCCTGTCACTTCTACCATGTGTGTTAGCTCTTGAAGAAAAACAAAATTTGCTATTCTTCAGTGAGCCTGGGGATTCAAAAGAAAAGGAATATATAAAGAAGTAAAAGGCTATAAATATATAATACATACAATATATTTTAGAAGAAGTAGATTTTCATACTCCTACACTAGGTTGATGCCTCTACCCAGTGACCTCTGCCAAAACTTCTTCACAAGCTTGATGCCTGAGTTTTTCACTTAGCTTCATATTGGATCAAGAGGTCACAGACCTTTTGGGAGGTTTCAAGGATTAGCAGAAGGGTATATCTGTTTAATGACTGCTACGTAGCAAGCATTTTGACAGATACTTATTCTTAAAACTACCCTGTGATCTATAATAGTAGTAATCAAATTTAAGATAAGAGGGAGTAAAAGCTTGGAAAAAGGCTAAGTAATTTACCAAGACCAGAGTAATGGAACCGAAATTCAGACAGGTGGTGAGCCCCAGACACTATCTCTTCTGTTGCCTCTGCCATTCCACGTTGCCTTCTGCATTGTTACCAGCGCTTCACATCTGAATGTGATTTTAATCAATGTAGAACCATTCATTCATCCAGGATTCAACAAACATCCTAGAACACTGTGGGGTACTGTGTTACATCTGGGAGCCTTGATGAGGTCTGGTGCACTGAGGTGCAGTTGGATATGAGTCAAGGGGCTGCCTGTTGACTATTTAGCATAAGCATAGTTGGGCCATACAGGGAGGGCCCTTAGGGACTTCTTAGTCTAGGAGTTAGAAAAGACCTAGGTAACAGAGACTAGGAAGTTACTAATGACTGGTTTTACATCTATATGAAATCAGCACATTGTACCCCATAAATGCATTGTGTACATGATCTATGTGTTTATGATTTAATAAAAAAATAAATAAAAGTATCACTAGGTTTGATAGTTTGTAAAGATGCCAACTTGGCTAGATTAAATTACTTTTCTCAACGTTGCCTACATGTTTCTGGTTAAGGTAGGAAGAAAGAAATATTTTGACAAGAAAGTCAGAGGGCAAGAGTGCAGCAGCTATTTTGTCTTTATGGTTGGGCCAAACAAGGCACTTTGTAACTCATGCATAGTGTCACTTATCTGCTGGTCACTTTATTGAGTTAGAGGTACTGCTGGGGTGGAGGGGTTAGTAGTCAGACCTGCAACTGCCTCTCCTTCCTTGATCGTCATTCAATTTCTGTGACTCTTGGGCCAAGGTATGTTTAATTGCGTGACAAATCTTCTGCAGGACAGCCACTTCATCAAGGTTGGAGGCAGTTCCCCTCTGTCTCCTAGGTTACAGCTGGCTCTGGCTCATAGGTCCAGCTTACCCCTGTGCTCTACCATTCATATTCATCTTCCCTTCCCAAGTGCCTGTGCCATGTGTATTTCAAGCTCCATCATTAGACACAGAGGAAATAGTCTTAGACTATTACCAGCTTCTGCAATTATCTGAAGTCAAAGTTGGAGAAGTTACTGTCGTTAGACTGTCCCCCACTCTCCTGCCACAAATTATAATTTTTTTACTGACTTATCTCTAGATTTTCATGTAGCAATTTTAACATTACACTTTATTTTTAAGCTTGTACTTCTTCTCTTATCAACTTTTAACAATATCTAGTGATTCTCGCCTTTGAAAGATGAGGTACTGATTAACCTACTGGCTCTTTCTCCCATCTTATTTTGTCTCCCTTTCATGTTTCAGCTTCTGTCTTCTGTATTATGATTTTTTGCAGCATCGAGATAACTAATATTGGCCAATACATTCACGTTCATCACCATAGTTGACTATACACTCCTTTAATTCTTATACCACCTTTTAAATACTCTTATTTACCGCCAGAAGCAAATAAAATATGTGGACCATGAGAAGAACAATTTAATCCTATGTAATTAAAGTTTCTAAATGGCAAAGATGAATGACTTGTATTTTTTTTCCAGGGTCTTTACTTTCTTCTGGACCATTTTCAAATATCTGATATATATGCTATATATGACTTCATTAAGCACCAGAAACATCTCGGGTTAAGAAGATGGCTTTATTACTTGTTGCAGCAGGGAACCATAAGGCAGCATCCCAGTAAATGGGTTTGCAATTGTATCATTTGATTTGGGGAAGTTTAAGTAAATAGGGCTTTGGATTACAGGCTCTCAAGAAGTGAAGTGATCCTATGATTGAGTGTCTTAGTAAATCTTATCTAGAAGGAGAGAACATTTGATGGAGGTTAAATCTAAAATTGATAAGGAAGCAGAAGTCACACTTTTTAGGCAGGATGAGAGAAGTTGGTCATTTTGTAGATCGAAAAATATTCATGATTTGTTTGTGCTCATACGTGATTACTTTTGGTTTTGATTTATCTTGTTTCATCACAGTCACAGAGGGCCTTGTCTGATGCTAATGATCTGTGAAATTGTTTATGTTCAACAAGAAAAACAAAGGCCTATCTGTGACAGGGCAGCTGATAGCAGCACCAGACTTAACTAATGCCAAACGGCCAGTTACAGAAAGTCAGAGGCTGAGGTCTACCGATAGATTGATTGATTTGTCATCTGTCAATCATCTATCCATATATTCAGCTGACCCTTGAATAATAAGGGTTTGAATTTGGGGATCCACTTATATGTTGATTTTCTTCCACCTCTGCCACCCCTGAAATGAGACCTGCCTCTCCTCTGCCTCCTTTTCCTCAGCCTACTGAACACAAAGTGAGTAGGGTAAAGACTCTTGTGATGATCCACTTCCACTTAATAGATAGAAAATACATGTTCCCTTTCTTATGGTTTTCTAAATAACATTTTTTTATCTAGCTTACTTTATCATAACAATACAGTGTATAACACATATATGATATATGGGTTATTTGACTATATTACCAGTGAGGCTTCCAGTCAACAGGAGGCTACTAAGTTTCCTGTATGTGGGTTTTCAGCTGCATAGGCAGTTAGCAGCCCTAACCCTTGTTATTCAAGGGTTAACTGTATGTTTATGTATAGTTAATGTATACAAAATCTATATAAAACATTACACATGTACATATATGTGTATACATGTGGTTTTTAAAATATGTATATGTGCATATCCAACTCACAGACCTTGCTGTGTCCCCAGCAACCTGCTTGAGACGGGTGGGGGGAGGAGGACAGGTCACAAGGCACAAAGTCTAGCCTGCTGTCTGATCAGCTGGTGTGCAACTTCAGGAAATACCACTGGGCAGGGAGTTTTTTAATCCCACACCGGGCCCCACTGCAAGCCCCAGAGGAAAGGTGGGGTCCCATTGCCTGTGGAAGCCTCAGCCTCTAGCATGCGCCTGCTGGGCGGGGGTAGGGAGCGCTGTCTAAATCTTTGACCTAAACTGCTTTCCTGGTTGCAATGTGTGAGTGAGGGGCAGGGAAGGAAGCCTCTGAATGGGAGAAAGCCAGTTCTCTGGCCTCTTGTGACATCCTCCTTAGAGGGCAGCCCAACAAAGAGCGTCCAAGCTCTGAGATCACGCAAGTTTTTCCCCTATACTGTGCTTGCCACTGTGCCTAGACTAGGGGAGGTGAAAAAGCCTCCAAGAAACTCAGTAGCCTGCCAGCTCCCGAGTGCTTGTGGAAGGGTGAGAAGGATTCCTCCCTCACCTTGCTAGGTGTGATTCTCACCAGTATCTCTTTTCCTTTATCTTCTGCATTCCCTGCTTCCCAGTTTTCCTCTGTGAGGTCCCCCGCAGGTTCTGGCCTCTCTCTCTATGATCTATGCCTGTGCTATGTCTCTTCTCACTCCTTTATCAGAATCCCTGTCTTTCTTCCAGGATGCTCTGATGCCTCTAGTTGGTCATCTTGTCATCAACACCTTAAACTGAGAATTTTTCAGAATGATTTTAAATAAAGATGTATCTGTGTCAGTGAGAGTTATGAGGATGGAAATTATTTTTTAAAATAAGTGATAAATATGTCTAGAAATTTTAGGTGAGTAAATTTGATTCAATATCAAAATGATTACTCTTGAAATTTCTAGTATAAACAGAAAGGAAGAACTAAAAGACTTATTACTGACCATCTCTTCCTTTCCTATTCCAACCAATGGGAAATAGTAGTAACTTTACCTTAATATGATTATAAAGGATGAACAATGTGTCACAGGAGCACTATGATACTCTGTGAGATCTCCAGACAGTCTGGATTTCTTCATACTGTTATGACAGAGCTCACAAAAGCTACCAGAGCCCTCGAGCAAAACCATAAATACATTCTGTTGTCTGTTCCTTTTTTTTGATAAAGATACAAAGGGAAACATTCACCAGATCAAATCGATGGCCACTTACCAAGTTCCTAAATCCATTTTAATCCATTATAGCAAATATACTACATCTGGTACATCAGCAATAATTGGGGCTACTGTTTTCTTGAGCTGACAGTAATCTATTCTATCCTCCAGTATTTGTCAGTTCTGTTTTGTTTAGTTTCGCTTGACAGGGAAAATACTGGTGAATTAAACAGAGACGTTACAATTATTACCCTTACATCTTTCAGGCTTATGGGTGATGCTAAATTCTGTCACTTCCTGAGAATGAAATATTGTATTTTATTTACTCTCTTGGCTAGAGGTATAGATAGAGAGCTTTCAGAGTTTGCCCTGTGGCTTTAATAGCCCCTAAACTATAAGCCAAGAACCCAATGTATGACATGGTGCCAACTGGCAAATCTAACCATTATGTATCTGGGGACTCCAGAAATGACAACTATGCAATTCAATAAATTTAGCAGACCCACTGTGAACTATACCTGGGCCAGAATTTCTTTTTATCATATATTCTCATATGATTCTATCATAATAGGAGTAGTATGACATTTTGGGGGACTTAGGGTATCACATCATTTCAAGATTTGTGTTCAAAGCTCCTTGAAATGTTTGAATATTCCTCTTTCCCTACCCTAATTACCTTGGTAAATCCTTTAAGCTCTCCTTGGGAAAGGACTTAGCAATTAATTACAGCTATGTACAATTGTTGTGGCTTTGCAGGGCCTTTCCCCTGCTGACCTAGACTTTTCTACACTCAGTGGATTTGAGTTCCATAAACTGGCTCTGGGATGTAAATGGAGTAAGGCATCTAGACATTTTCCAATATATCTGCCCTAACCTTTAGCCCTCTGATGATTTATTTTTGATTTTAAGATTGACTAATATATGCAAGGTCTCCAACCTTTTATTTTCTCTGCCAGACATTAGAAAAATAAGAGTTGTTTGGAACCACACATTAATGTACACATACTACGGAAAGCATATTATTAGCAAAAAAAAAAAAAAAAAAGTCTGCCCATATTTTTCATGATATCTGAAACCACAGATAAGCAAAAAAAACTCCTCACCAAATTAGCATATGCCAAATTAGCGTATGCCATGTGGGTCCCAGGTTGGACTCCTCCTTATGGCTACCTTCCTATTATTGTGCTTGGGATGCTATATTCTATTTCTATTAACTATCTTCATAACCCTGAGTGGGGCTTCTTTGACCTTTTGACTTGACTCCAGCCTTAATGTCTACTATGGAGAATGCAACCATCTGCCTTCTGATGACTCAGTGCTGTCATCTGGACTCTATTGTGTACGGTCTTGATATCCACAGTGTTATTACTAAGCTTAGTTCTGTATTGGTATTTTTCTCATTTGGCCTGGAGAGGGGAACAATAGGTCAATGATGCCACGGCCAGTCTCACCAGCATATTAATTATTGTTTCAGTAGATGCTATATTCCTCTTCACTCTCCCAGAAACAAAATAGTCTAATAGGTTTTCTGACCTTATATAAGTCATCTCATTTAACAAACCCATAATTATAAGATGGTCATCTCTTCCTTCAGCATCTGCTATGGCAATTCCAATGTTGTCACCTCCCTTAGAATGGGCCATCTAGGTGGCAGGCTACTAGATTCTATGCTGGCTGTGTGTTCATATCACCTTCTAGGTTTCTTACTAGAGTAATTAGTCCTGAATCCTTGAAGAGTGCTATCCAAATCTATGTTTTTCTTTCCCCCTTGGTCAGCACACCAGAAACTAGCCCCAGAGAAAAACTTCCATCCTATACTAATACATATTGGTCAATTCTTCATGTTCCTCTAGGGTATAATACCTTTCCTCCCTTAGTAGGCCCACCACATGCCTACCTGCATTGTTACACATTTTCACCTACATTATTTTCCTGGTAGCCAAGACAAGGGGGAGATGAGTGGGTCAGTACTGAAGGAAGAACAGCTGTTATCTTTTGAGAAATGAGCCTCTACATTTTGTTTAGACAAGATATTGCTAACTCTTAGTAAGATTAATTGGGCCACTTGTACTAGCCAAGAGGGTTCAGGAGATTTGGACATTAAATATTTTTAGATGTATCACCTCAGATATCCCCATTCTATGCATCAGTGTCTGATTCTTTCTCAACAAAGACCTTCCCTTGGCATGGTCCACCTGCTTTAAATGGGAACTTAATCTTATTTTGGAACTTGACTATTCTAACAGTTCAGTTCTAAGCCTCCTCCTTAGCTTTCTCTGCCCTCTTACTATAGAAGATGGGAACCTCATTAGATGCTACCACTAAGTGCTACCATTAGATGCTACCACTTAAGGCCTAAGCTAAGTGTTGGTTTTCACACTTAGCTTTTATTTCCTGTTAATCACTCTTAGCCTGTTATCTTTGACCAGAATATTGATAGAATTTAGCAATAGCAACCTATTCCAAAATCCTTGACATCACTATTCTCCTTATAGTCTGAAATGCCTAATGCACTGTATCAGCTAATGCTATGCCTTCCACAGTATGCCATTCCAGTTTGCTATTGATAAACAATTTAATAATTATGTGGCTACCTTATGCTCATAGGGCTATCTGGGCTCACCTACTACAAATCACAGGATCTTCAATTCCATCTACAGGCAGCAGCAAGTGATCCAGTTTCAAAATTTTAGTGTAACAGGTAGTTATCCTTGAAAAGCAAACTCTGAGATAGAGATTAGTATGTAGAAGAAAGTTTAAGAAATGTCCTTTTAATCAACATCTGCAGAGGGAGGGATAGGAAAGGCAACATGATTAGGCAAAGGGAGAACTTAAGCTGCAATGAAGTCACAACATATGACTAAACCGACTAAACTGGTCCTAGGAAAATTCTGGAAATGTTATGGTGCACCAGAGTTGTATCAAGTTGGACATATGGGATCTTTTTCCATCCTTGTTGATAACCCTTTATATGCAAACTGGCCCTAGAGCAGCAGTTCTCAAACTGTGGGTCACGACCCCTTTGTAACAATGAAAACACATTCTGCATATCAGATATTTACATTACGATTCATAATAGTAGCAAAAGTACAGTTATGAAGTAGCAATGAAAAGAATTTTATGGTTGGGGGTCACCACAACATGAAGAACTGTATTAAAGGGTCACAGCATTAGGAGGCATTAGGAAGGTTGAGAACCACTGCAGAGGGAAGCGTGAAGTTGAATGAAGCAATATTCTCCAGCCAAGGCAACTCTTAAGAAGAACTGACATCTGAAGGCCTCCTCCAACAGCTGAGAAATAAATCCTTCCCTCTGAAGGATGATCTGAAAGACACATCGCAGCATCTACTACATGATGTAATACATTTCAGTCAAGGGATATCATCTAAATTGAAAATGGAAAAAAAAATGACAAAATGATGTAGACAGTTCTTACTGTTGTTTTTAAAATGTGACTAGAAGAGAATAATCACTTAAGTATGAAAGACACTCATATGCTATTCACCCATTTCTTGAAACACAACTTATTGAGCACAAAATTAGTTATTTTAGGTACCACTGGGATTTAGATGTGACTAAGGTAAAGTCCTACTTTCATGAAGATTATATTCTATAGGAAGGAAAAGATATTAATACATAAATAAATAAATAAATTCATATAATTTAGTAATAAGCCTATTTCATTTGTATAATTAAAGTACATTTAATCGGATTCCAGCTCTATGCATATACATGCTAAGGACTATAAAGTACAAAACAGAGTACATTTTGTCCTTATCCTCAATTAATGTATGACCCTAATATGGAACTCAAAGAGGCAAATAGGAAATATGCAAATTGTCAATGAGTGGGAAATTAAGATTCACATAAATAAACCAAATAATAACTGCTCTTTAGTGTTTCTAAAAGTGCAAACACAGATCCACCTGTGGACAACCTGTGGTTCTCGTTAAAAATGCAAATTCTGTGGACTCAATACTGATTCACTAAATCAGAATAACTAGAACGGGGCACGGAGATGTGCATTTTAGAAGCGTTACAGGTAATATTGGTATAGTTATGTTTGAGAGTCATGTGTGAAGATGGCAATGCAGAAGTAATTAAAGTAATTATCAATTGGTAGAATGCAAAAGAGAACCAAGGAGTCATGAGGATTGAGAAAAACTATGAAAATAGATAAAATTTAGATCAGTGAAGGGGGGGGAATGTGTTTCAGATATGAGAATTGAATCCTGGGGATGAATAAATGAGCAAGAGATGTTCAAGAGATATTGAATAGATCAGACAGACTATGATAACACACCTATTGGAGAACAGTAAGTAATGAAGTTATAAACAAAGTGTGTGTTAAGTAGTAGAATGTTTTGAATTTCAGCCTTACGAGTTTTTACTTTATTCTGAAAGCAATGAAAAGTATTTATTTATGTCAAGGGAAAATAATGATACAAACAAGTTCTTAGAACCAGGGTAATACTTCATTATGTTGTATAGGATAACTGGAAGAGTCATTGTAAACATAACTTTCAGTAAAGAGACCACTGAAATAATGCAAGTATGATATGAACAGCCTACATTTAATTTAGTAATGAAAGTGGAAAAGGTCCATGGACGTAAGAAAAATCACAGAAAGATTGCTTCTTATGTGTTTTTTTCTTTGCTTTTTTTAAAAAAGTGAAAGTCAATAGTTCTTTCATTGTTATCCTGAAGTGTGCACAGAAGCTTGGATAAGATAAATAACTCATTTGGTAGATGACAAGTACTAATGCACACCCTGTGCCTTGTCTAGTCACTGACGTGGGGCTGTTTAATGAATACCAGCCCCAGCACCAACTAATCTCATATGGCACAAATCTATGCTGAGTTTTGTAAAATTTTATTTCAAAATATTCAGGGGGCACAAATGTTTTTGTTACATGGATATCTTATAACGTGTAAGTTATGTTTTCGCCCCTTCCCCTTTCTTGATTGCCTATGGTCTTTACATTTCTTTGTGCCTGTGTGTGCCCACTGATTAGCTCCCAATAATTACAACTAGCTGATGGCATTTGTTTTTATATTCCTTCACTTACGATAATGGCCACTAATTCCAACCAAATTGCTATGAAAGACATGATTTTATTATTTTTGTGGCTGAATAGTATTGTATGGTATACATATACCATTTTTTCATACGGCGCTCATGAATCAATGGGCACTTAGGTTGAATCCACATCTTTACAAACGTGAATGGTGCTGCAACAACCATTCAAGTTCAGATGTCCTTTTGTTTAAATGACTTCTTTTCCTTTGGGTAGATACCCAATAGTATGATTGCTGGGTCAGATGGTAAGTCGACGTTTATTTCTTTGAGGAGTCTCCATACTGTTTCCACAGAACTTGTACTAATTTGCAGTCCCAACGACACTGTACAAGCATTCCTTTCTTTCTGCATCAATGACAGCATCTTTGTGTTGGTTCGTTTTTGACTTTTTAGTAATGGCCATTCTGAGGAGTTTTAACTTGCATTTCCTTGATGCTTAGTGATGTTGAGCATTTCTTTGTTTATCTTCTTTTAAAAAACTTCTGTTCATGTCTTTCACTCACTTTTTAATGGAGTTGTTTGTTTCTTGCTGGCAAATCTGTGCTGTCTTGAAAAGTTAATTGACTAGAGTTAAGGGTTCAAGTATTGGAGACATTTTGAAGTTAGTTGACTAGAGTCAGGCGTTCTGTGTTCAAGTACTGGGAAGAATTTGTTCTTTTCTAGGCTTTTTCTGTTTCATCTGGAGAATTCAGAAAATTACATAAGCTAGCCCAAGCGTCCTTTTTAGTTCTGAAATACTATTACTCCAACAAATGATAAGTTAATAGGAATTATAATAGATATCCTATATATGAATATATACTATAACCATAAAATAATGACAATTTCCAGAGTGGCTTCTTGGAAGAGATAGAAGTCTCTATCTTGAATGTCTTCTTTTTCATACAAAGTACTTTTTAAATTTATTTTTACTATTTCCAATATGCAATATGTATTTGCATTGATTTAATAAAAAAATTAAGGGGAAAAAGAAATATTGTTATTTAAAATATAAGTGAGAACCAAGTACAGTTTCCTTGGTTATTATTTTCATGTTGTTATATAATTTGTCTTATTTTAGGTCAGTTTAAGGTTTTAAGTATAAATGTTTGTTGTTTTCTGTGAAAGAAAATAAACAGTGTGTTTTAACAAAGATTAGAACTGGGCATCTACCTACACTTATAGAAATACTTGTGGAAATCATTTTTAAAATCTTGCTTCTCTGAATAAAACTCACAGAAGTATAAAGATGAACCTATAAGGCAGAGAAACTGTATCATCCATTTCTTCATATTGAGTTTAAAAAACAAGAAACATGATTGTGAAATTTCTTTTTATCATTTATAAACTGGCTTGGGTCAGACTTCCCTTACTGAGAAAACTGGACACCATGAAGACATGCACAAGTATTTTTAAAATTTGGAAAAGCTTACCTTCCTCATCTTCAGTTTAAAATAAAGACGTGGTTCCTGTGAATAAATATTTCTAGAGAGAAAAATAATTGGGAGGTCTGGGGAGAATGTGTGCCTGATGATTTAGCTTTAGGCAATCATTTCTAGTCAAGCACATTTTTTAAAACTAATGCTTATAGTCACTTAAAAATAAATCTTGTTTTTTTGTAGCACCCATGATGATTATGAAAATTTTGGTGTCAACAAGGATTTATTTACGTATATGTAAGAAAAATATAAAATAGATTTATGTCTTTATTTTTTACTTACAGATGTGCTGGGTGTTGTACTATTTTGTAATTCATATTTTTAGAAGTTATTTTTATGGAAATGTTCATCTTAGTGATAATTTGGATAGCAAATTTCTCAGGTATATTACAATAAGATTCAGTTTCCCAAGATGTATTTTATCTTTGTTTTTAAGGTTCACATTTGTTGAATTTATATATATGGATATATCGATTTCTTTGTGTTGTATCTTGGGAATTTTAATTGGCTACCTAGAATTTATGAAAGTTGATTAGCCCTCATGTTATGCACTGGTGTGTTGCACAAGCTCTGGCATAATAAAAAATGTGCATATAGCTCTTTTTATTTAATATTTTCAGGTTATTACACAAATTCTATTATTTTGGATCAGTTTTAAGATTTCTAGAATTTTTGTTATTTCATGTTTTTTCCCCAAATGTCTTTTATACCTTTAAGTGATTAAATAATGGAATAACCTAAAGATGTAATTAACATGAAATAAGAGAATGCATATGGGATATATAATGTTGTAGTCAGGTCTGTCTTTCAAATTCATTCTCACAGAACTAATTGGCAGATACAGAGATGAGGGAAGGAGCAGATCTGTCATGCTGTCACATGGCCATTGGCTGAGTGGCATCATTGAGGACAGACAACTGTGCAGAGATCACAGAGCTATTCCAGTGCAACTGGGGAAGCCAAAAGAAGCATGGATGAATAGGAAGCCGGATTTAGGTGAAGAATCCTTCAGTTCACTCTGGGATCTCTTAAAGTTATGGTAAGGCCCTTGTCTCCAGGAGATTTAGATTTTCTTGACCTTGAAATTTATAAGTTTCCCATACTTTTCCCTTTGATCTTCTTTGGAAGAATCCCTCTCTATCAATCTTCTTTTGAAAAGAGAAAGAAGGCTTGGTGCCCGTAGCACAGTGGTTACAGCGCCGACCACATGCACCGAGGCTGGCAGGTTCAATCCCGGCAAAGCCGGCTAAACAATGACAACTGCAACCAAAAGAATAGCCAAGTGTTGTGGCAGGCACCTGTAGTCCCAGCTACTTGGGAGGCTGGGGCAAGAGAATTGCTTAAGCCGAAAAGTCTGAGGTTGCTGTGAGCTGTGACTCCACAGCATTCTACCAAGGGCAACATAGTGGGACTCTGTCTCAAAAAGAAGAAAGAAAGAAAGGGAAAAATAGTCCAAGAGAGATTTTAATAACTAGTCAATCAGGTTTTGAGTACAGAAGGCATATGACAGAATTAAATATTCCAAATAATTCTGTAACTATGAAAAGCAATTCCTCAAGGAATATTGCAAGATCAGAGGATATGTGGAATAATTTCAAATTTTCACACTTGGTCTTAGCCGAAAGGCCAAGAAGTGATAATTTCACATTTTCAGGCCATGCTTGCTTTTTTTTTTTTTAAGTAATGTTCACTTCCAGACAAATATCAGAGAAGGTGGGAGATGGGGAGCAGAAAGCTCTCTCTATTCCATAATTTTCTTTATCAGTTTAAGCCAAGGAACCATGGAAAGTGACAGCAAACAAGGAAATCTGGGTCAGACCTAAATGCATGGTGATAAATACCTGACCATGTTTGAATTATGACATTCAGCATAGATATTATGGAAAAGTTACTGAATTATTGACTTGCTTTGTAGAAGCTTTAATTTGTCTCAATTGGAGGGCCTAGTTTTATAAATACTGTGCTGCAAATCCAAAGTGTGATTTGACTGCATTGACTCAAATAGGGAAACAAGCACAATGATAAGCAAGATGAATAAAGAAACAAATATTCACAGCTACTTATTAGCATAACTTTGGTTTCTTCTTTTCTCTTTCTTCATTTTCCAGTTCAGGTTGTTCACTGTAAATCGAATTACACATTTCTTGATTCTTTTTTATAATTTTATTAAATCATAATTGTGTACATTAGTGCAATCATGGGGCACAATGTGCTGACTTCATATACAATCTGAAATATTTTGGTCAAACTGTTAAACATAGCCTACATGGCATTTTCTTAATCACTATATGAAGACATTGATATTCTACATTTAATAAGTTTCACCAGTACCCTTCTAAAATGCACCATAGGTGTGATCCTACCAATTGCCCTCCCTCCACCGACAAAGAGGTAGAGAAATGGAAGGCAAAAACATTTCTTAATTTTATTGTGTTGAGTTTTATTTATGTTTAGTTCAAAAGTTCTTCCAGAGTAGCAAGCAAGTACTATGTAAATATAGCCCCTAGCAGAGACCTTTGAGGCATGACTGGCAGATTGGCTTAAAACCTATGGGGTGGAACTGGAAATTTGTGTTCTAATTGCTGAGGCAAGGCAGGTAAAACAAAGTTTATTTCCCATGTGGAAATAAAATCCATTGATTTCAGCCTCCTGTTTCAGATGAAACTACCAGGTTCTGTTGCATGTAAGACTGCCATTTCTTGACTAGATTGAGGGTTACCTAGGCTGGCTGCTCCCTGGTTACCCCCTGACTCCACTCACTCCAACCAATTTCCAAAAACCTGAAAGTTGGGGAAGGATGCAGCTGTGTGATACATCATCACTACTAGGAAGACCAGTCAAAATACAGACCCATCTGATGGTGGCCTGGCAGCCACACCTGTCATTGGCAGTGCCATATGTTTATCCATTGTTGCTCTGATTCCTATGGGTTTTGTCTCTTATCTTAACTGGAATATTAAATCGAGTCTGCAGACAGAAACTCTTGAAGAAGGGCACTAGGCCAACTAATCATAATGTATTATTCTTCACATCTGGCTTTTAAGAAAAAAAATCACATTACGAATTTTGGGGTTTTTGCTTTTTAGTTTTTTATATAAAACTCTTATGGATAGGGATCATGTGTTATGATCAATAAGTAATTTATACTAGTCTCACAATTATCCTACCAGGAAAAGAAAGGCAAACAAAGTCAGACCTTGGGTATAATTTTGGGACAGCTAAATTTATCACACCTCAATTTCCAGGACTTTCTCTTCCCTATCGGCATCCTTTCTAAATCATTTGGAATATAGTCTCATATTATAGTTGCTGAATCCCAAAGAGCCAAATGAGCCATTCAATAGAATTCAAGCCCCTCATAGCATCCCCTCCTCATTCTCCTACTCCACCCCTTCCTAACTAATCTACACTCTTTAACTTGGACCCCCATCAAAATATATTTCCAAGAGACCAGGGACCTTGTGTATCCTGCTTACAATTTTATTTTCTTGCTGGAATCTGTTAGGAGATTTACATATTTTTTGGTAAGTAAATCATTCATTGCAACTGATTTGAGGTGGTCATTAGAATAAACACTCCTGATTCAGATCATTTCAAGCAAGATCTCAAATTTGATCACAAAAGCATTTGTATTATCTTAAGGTTGCCTCAGGATGAAAGTCATCTAAGGCATTACCTGAAACCTAAGTGAGAATTATAGTTGCATTTCCAGGCAGGCTTGACATTTTTCTACCAATTTCATATTTCGATGTCATTTACTACTGACAAAGTGGGACCTAGATTTGAATTTTCTTTTTTTTTTAATTTTTTTTTCTTAAATCATAGCTGTGTACAATAATGCATTTATGGGGTACAATGTGTTGGTTTTATAAACAATTTGAAATACTCGCAACAAACTGGTTAACATAGCCTTCACCACACTTTCTTAATTATTGTGTTAAGACATTTATACTCTACACTTAGTAGATCTGACATGTACCCTTCTAAAATGCACCATAGGTGTGGTCCAACCAATTACCCTCCCTCCACCCAGCCTTCCCCACTCCCCATCTTTCCCCTTCATCCTGGGCTGTACTTGGCTTATAGTTTTCATATGGAAGTATGGGTGATTATATATTGGTTTCATAGTAGAGCTGAGTACATTGGATACTTTTTCTTCCATTCTTGAGATGATTTACTAAGAAGAATATGTTCCAGCTCCATCCATGTAAACATAAAAGAGGCAAAGTCTCCATCTTTTTAAGGCTGCATAATATTCCATGGTATACATATACCATAATTTATTAATCCATTCATGAGTCAATGAGCACTTGGGCTTCTTCCATGACTTAGTAATTATGAATTGAGCTGCAATGAACATTCTGGTGCAAATATCTTTGTCATAAAGGGCTTTTTGGTCTTCTGGATATATACCTAGTAGAGGAATTGTATGATTGAATGGCAGGTCTATTTTAAGATCCCTAAGTGATCTCCAAACATCTTTCCAAAAGGAACATATTAGTTTGCATTCCCACCAGCAGTGCAGAAGTGTTCC
>CAUYON010119486.1:0-34227 GCA_963573935.1 Arctocebus calabarensis
TCCTATGCCTAGGTCAATTTCTTGTGAATTTCCTAGGCCTCAATTCCATGAATGGACTGTATCCATTCATTGATACATTCATTCACCTTGCCCCTGGCGGAAGGGACTGTATTCATTCGTTTCCTGGCCAAGGAACCCATATATACACCTATATATACCCTGAGACTAAAGGCCTAAAGGAGGAGATGGGGAAAGACCGGGAGAGAAACGGAGAGAGCTTCTCTCTCCCCACTAGAATTCTGTCCCTCTACGGGGAGCTTTAGTGTTTTCTGTATTCTTTTCTGTAAATAAATTCTGTCTTACCACTGGGGGGTGTGGGGGAATAATGTAATGAAGAATAATAAAATACATGTATAAAAAAAAAGGAAAAAAGAAAAATGAAATACAACTATAGCCTAGGACGAAAGAGGAAGAGGAGGGAAAGGGGAAGGGAGGGAAGTGGGTTGATAGAGGGAGGGTTAGTAGGGGGACCATACCTATGGAGCATACTTCAAGTACAAGTTGAATCTATCAGGTATAGAACACAAATGTCTTAATGCTGTAACTGGGTAAATGAGGTGAAGGCTATGTTGATTAGTAGCATGTAAACACTCCAATTTGTACAAATAATTAATACATCGAATCCCATAATGGTATAAATGTATGTATGATCTATGTACAAATGACTTAATAAAAAAAAAGATAAAGATGAAAAAAAAAAAAAAGAAAATCTCTAAGCTAAGGGGAGAGAGCCCTATCTTCTTGGCCACACCTCTCAGCATGGGGCTTCTATCAAAAAGCACTAGGGGTGGGAGTCGGGTGGGGGGTGTGTGAAGTGTATAATGGCTCAAATGTCAAAGATTCTTGTTTTGAACTATTCTTAAGTTTTAGGAGGTTCTCCTGCATGAATGTTTCTTCATTTATAGTATAGGCTAATTTCAAGGGACTTTAAGTGATTGGTTTTATAAAATAGTTTTCATCAGTTATACTTGTATGCTAGAGAGTGGATCCATGCTGCTTATGCTGCTATCTGCTAACTGCTTATGGGAAATGGAACTTCCTCTCACTTATCTTTTTAATCATTTGATTCTATTATATTCATAAAGTTTTGTTCTGGGATACAGTTGGAAACAGTTGGATCCTTTTAGGTCTTGCTGTTAAGAATTTTTAGATGAGAACATAGCAACATTATTTTATCTAGGGCTATCTAAAGTAAGACCCTATTGAAGACTCAATACCCCATGAAAAGGTTTCCAAATGGGTTGGTGGGACTACTCCAGGCATTGTGTGAGTGCTGGGTACTATTTTCGCTAACCTGTCCAGGTGGTTATTTCAGTAGAGTTGGGTAGTTTCCTCAAAAATAAGCAATATTCAGTACTTCAAGAGACTCTACACAGATACCTGGAGTTGCTTCTGTGTGTAGCTGTCTTTTCTCTGTTACTCTATCCTGAGAAATCTATCAAATTTGATCTCGATGGACTTTTATCTCTGTCTCAGAGATTCTGTCAGAATATGGCTACATTTCTCCTCCCTGCACAGTGGTTTCTAGGCCAGTAAACTGAGAAGTTGTAGGGATGACCTCATTAGCTTCTCTTCTCTTGGGGGTCTTTGTTCTTCATTGCCTGATGCCCTGTGTCTTGAAAATAATATTTTCATATATATTGTCTGGGTTTTTGATTGTTTCAGATGAGAAGTGAGTCTAGTCACTATTACATCCTTTGGGTTGGAAAAGAAGTCCTCTTTAATTATTTGAAATATTGATTTTTAGTGTCCCAATTCTTGAGATATTAATCCTTATTTGTAGAATCTACAGACTCTTGTTCTTAATGAATCCTTTCTTTGTGTTCTGCAATGTTTTATAGTTTTAATGATCATTTCCCTTTCCCCCAACTTTGGATATTCTAAGTGGCCTCTTGCATGGTGCAAATTTTCCTTTAGACCATGTGCCAATGTAATTAATGTTGTATGCTAATCTCTCAGCTTAGAAATGTCTGCATCAAGCAGATAGGGTGATTTAATATTCTGAACCAGTGTGTAATACACCTTGGAGTTTTGCTTTTTAATGGAAATCATATAGAGCCTTGGATAACAAGTTTCTCTTTGTGTTTTATGTGGGTCAATGACAAAAGGTTTCTAGCTCTAGGTTCTGGCTTTATGGACAAGTTTTAGTTGCACTCTCCACTTTGAACACAGTCAAGACCTTGAAGGAACTAAGGCAATTTTACCCCAACATATGACTAGTTAACATAAAGAATATTTTGAATTAAAGGCCATTCACAATCAGAAAGCATTAGGAAGGGTTTTCCCTCTATCTGCATAAAACCAGACTGACTGATCAGGAGATCAAAGGGGACAACTGACTGATTTTCCTCATCCTGAATGCTAGGAGAACTGGCCCAAACATTTAAAGTACAATACCTGTCTCTCATGTTAATTTATGAATCAATCTGTTTGCTGCATCCATATTCCACATTCTCTCCTCTCCCTTCAAAAAGACGTGTATAAAGGTATCTGACTATCATTGAGACAATGGATAATCATTCTTGGGGTTCCCTCCATGGGCCTGGTATTTGGAAATAATCCTTTCTCTTATTAATCAGCTATAATTTGTGAGTAGATCTTTCAGCAAACCAACCAAGGGAAAAGTGGAGAGTTTCGCCATGATCCCTATAGTTTAAGGTATTTGGCAGGATCTCAAAGCCACACTGCTCTCCTAAAAGCTGCAGCAGGAAGATTGGAACTCTGTCCAGCTGGCATGTGGTAAGATACTTTACTTACCAGTATGCCCTCTCTGTGGGCTCCAGTTGAACAGATGGTAAAAGATCATTGTCCTTTCCAAAGTTAAGATTAATGAGAGAAACATTTTTGTTGGTGACTAGTCTTATAAGCGACTCTGATATTGGTATTTTTTTTGTACTTTGTGGGATATGAATATTCATATTGTTTGATTCCATCTCCTCTCAGAAATGGCTTTTATTTCTGTTGTTGTTATTGCTTGTTCTTGTTTTGTCACTTGTCTTTCAGTATGGTTTTGCCTAAATAGGGTTACCAGAGGGCTGAACTCAGGCCTAGTTCCCCACAAGCCCAAGTGTTCAAACCGGCCTGACATACTACCCAGTTACATGCTTCTGACTAGTCCAGTTATCTTTTATTTTTACATTTTTCATTTTTTTAATTAAGTGGATGTGCACAAGTTGCCCATGATGCCTAGCCGGCGGGTCCAAGATCTCGAAGTTGGGAGTCATACAATGCAAACACCC
Organism: Arctocebus calabarensis; assembly: GCA_963573935.1. Lineage (NCBI taxonomy): Eukaryota > Metazoa > Chordata > Mammalia > Primates > Lorisidae > Arctocebus > Arctocebus calabarensis. The sequence goes on from CAUYON010119486.1 coordinate 3,240, forward strand.
ACAAATGGACTGCATAAAGCATGGTCTCTCCCCTAGTCCAGTTATCTTTTAAGACAAACTTTGTTGTAGGTCTCTGAAACAAAAACTATATGATGTTTCCCTCTAATCCTGTTTTGTCTCTGAGCTTGACTTGTGACTGAGTGGGAATTCTCTCCTCTGTCTCTGCCATCCAGGGGGTGTGTTTTATCAGGAACATGTCAGGGGGCCAGTCTGGAAAAACTGTGAGTCTGAGACATGTTCAGATTCTAAGAGGCACACTGTGTGTACTGAATGTGTCAAACTCTAAGAAGTGAGTTTTTATCATTGTCTATTCTATCATAATTCTATTTCTAAGAGTGAATTTTTGGGATTCTTGGCCTTTTCTTTGAAGAGGCATTGAGCCTTCTTTGTACCTTCTCAAGGTTAACTCTGGAAAATAATCACCTGGGCTTTTATAAAGAGGCATTGGATTGAGCTGCTTTTAGAATATACATACCATTGTAATTAATGGCCATAGATAGAACCTATAAATTAAAAGATATCTAAATGTTATTAAAAACTTTTAGAGGTCTCTTATTTGGAATAATTACTTTATGTTAATATAAAAATTAGACTTAAAAAGACATATAATGTTACAGCTAATCCTAAAAATTTTCTTGACAAAATTAAAAACAAATATCTGATTTAAAACAAAGAAAAAAAATCTTTTGAATACTGTCCCTGTAAGAATAAGTGACAGACCAGTTTGCTTCATAGCCTAATGGTTAAAGTTCTATGTTTTCATCTCAGCAGCCCTAGGTTCGATTGTCGGACAGAGAATGAATCTGTTCTGGTTTGATATTTATAACTTAAACTGTTCATTAGTTCTTTTCCCTTCTGTGCACAATGTTTGCTTTCCTATATTCTATAGAGATATATAAAACTTTTAGATATTTGTGTATGAATAGTCAGCTGAAAAGCTGGGACCCTAGAAAATGTGACTAGAAAAAATTATAAATTACATCTTGTTCATGACTAGTAGTACCTTTCTTTTATGGATCTTGTGAACACTGTTATCCACCTCTTAAAATACTTCTTGCATCTTTAATATCATAACCTTAGTTAATGCTTACTGATTTTACTTACAAAGTAAAAAAAATCAGCTGTTTCTCCTCAGTTAATTTTGCTCCATTCATCTTCACTCCTTTCTACTCAATTTTGGCCAATCAACGGTGGTCAGCTGTTCAAACTGTATTTAAGTAAATACATAGCTACAACCAATAGCTATTTTTATACCTCACCTTATCTTTTCTGTCCTTAAATCTTCTCAACATTAGAATCTCTTTAAAACAATTCTATTTCAACTGACCAGTTTGTGAAATATTCTTTGCTCAATTAAACTCTGTTAAATTTAATTTTTATCAAAAGTAAATTCTGAGACAGAACTCCCAGGGACTCCCAGGAGAGTCCAAGTGAGGTACCTGCTGGACCTGTTTACTCTCTCAGTGCAACTGAGGCCTTTGGATAAGTTCTCAGATTCCAATATACCACAGATTTGTATTTTTAAATAAGTTTTTTGAGCAAATTTTTTTCTTTTTGTAGAGACAGAGTCTCACTTTATCACCCTCGGTAGAGTGCCATGGTGTCACACAGCTCACAGCAACCTCCAACTCCTGGGCTTAGGCGATTCTCTTGCTTCAGCCTCCCGAGTAGCTGGGACTACAGGCGCCCGCCACATCGCCCAGCTATTTTTCTGTTTTTGCAATTCGGCTGAGGCCAGGTTTGAACCCGCCACCTTTGGTATATGGGGCCGGCGCCCTACTCCATGAGCCACAGGCACTGCCCTGAGCAAAATTTTTGATCCTGTCTTCAAAAATTGTGACAAACTAAAATAAGTCTAGAATAAAATTAAATTTAAGAATTAAATTATCTTAAATTTAGTTAAAAGCCTCAAATGTCTGCATCAGGCAAAAATAAACAATAGTTAACTATACTTCAAAAGATGCAAACTCCAACTTTCAGAAGTTTGCAAAGATTTCTATGTTTTCTCCACTTGTTCCTTTTTCTTATATGGTTAAGTAAAGATAAAAAAAATCATTGCCTAATCATGAAAATCTGAAAGCTAAAGACAAGATTTATAGTAAAAGCAGAATCTATTCTTTCTTTTTTTTTTTTTTTTTTGTGAGACAGAGCCTCAAGCTGTCACCCTGGGTAGAGTGCAGTGGCATCAGAGCTCACAGCAACCTCCAATTCCTGGGCTCAATCAAGTCTCTTGCCTCTGCCTCCCAAGTAGCTGGGACTACAGGCGCCCACCACAACTTATGGCCATTTTTTGGTTGCAGACGTCATTGTTGTTTGGCGGGTTGGGGCTGGATTTGAACCCGCCAGCTCAGGTGTACGTGGCTGGCGCCTTAGCCCGTTGAGCCACAGACGCCGAGCCAAAATTTTTTATTTCTAAAATAACTTCGAGTATTCTGCTTTCTGGCAATGCCTACCTGTACACATTTAAGTATTAAATTCCTAAAGACAACAAATGCTTACAAAAATGACAAGACCTTACAAAAAGGCAAAGTTGTTGCCTAGTTAGTAATTACTTAAAATAATAAAATAAGTAATTCAAAGATTAATAGTCTGAATAAAACATATTATTTAAAAGCCAACAAGTAAAAAGTCTTTGTAAAAACTGCCGGATGCAGTGGCTCACACTTGTAATCCCAGCACTCTCCCAAGGCTGAGGTGGGCAGATCACTTGAGCTCAGGAGTCTGAGGTTGCTGTGAGTTAGATACCCATGGCACTACACTGGGACCACAAAATGAGACTGTCTCAAAAAAAAATTTTTTTTTTGTAAAAACTATTAAAACTACTTTTGTCTGCATGTCTGTAACTATATATGTCACTTGTATATGATATTTTACTGCCAAGTAATATTTAATATTTAAAAAAGCTCTAATCAATTGGTTTAAAATAATAAGTACTTAAATCAAATATTTTATCAAGAAGCTATGGTGGCAACTGTAGTTCAGTTGGCAAGGGCGCCAGCCACATACTCCTAGGGCGATGGGTTCGAACCCCGCCCGGATCTGCTAAACAACAATGACAACTCCAACAAAAAATAGCCGGGCGTTATGGTAGGCACCTGTAGTCCCAGCTATTTGGGAGGCTGAGTCAAGAGAATCGCTTAAGCCCAAGAATTGGAGGTTGCTATGAGCTGTGATACCACGGGACTCTCTCTACCAGGGTGACAGCTTTAGACTCTGTCTAAAAAAAAAAAAAAAAAAAAAAAAGCTAAAAATCAACTCATAAATTTAATTCATATATCTTTAAGAATACAATTGACTTCTACTCAATTTTCTTTTTTATTCTGTTATACTATGATTCATAATTTCTCTTTAACTGTTAGTTAATTTATATGTGAACACCTAAAAAATACCACTACTCTCTTTCAATATTCTCTCAATATCTAAACTAACTTAAACGCTATTACCTTTACCCAGAGATCCACTTATGTGCAGTATATTACTCTTTTACTCTGTAATCAAACTAAGCAAGGTACCCTCTTAGACTCTCATTTTTAAAAACATTAACTAAAAAATGCCATAAAGCCTCTAATTCTAAACTCTAGTAAGTACAGACAACTGTTACTTAAGACATGAAATATCTCAAGGCACTGAAAAAGTCTCCCCAAAATGCCTAAGTCAATTTTGTCCATCCCTCTTCCCCAAACTAAAAAACAACTATGTAAATTTCTAGTAGCAACCGGCTACTGGATTTCCCAATGGATTTCTAGTTTTGTTGTCCTCACTAAATTATTATATTCCCTCCTTCGTCATAGTATCCAAAAACCTATTCTCTGGCCTAGAGAAACATTAAACTCCTTTGAAACGCTTAAATTAACATTAACCACACCTCCTGTTCTATACTTACCTTACCTTATTTTATTTTATTTTATTTCATTTTTAAGACAGAGTCTCATTATGGTGCCCTCGGTAGAGGGCTATGGCATCACAGCTCACAGCAACCTCCAACTCTTGGTCTTAAGCGATTCGCTTGCCTCAGCCTCTCAAGTAGCTGGGACTACAGGCGCCTGCCACAATGCCCAGCTATTTTTTGTTGCAGTTGTCATTGTTGTTTAGCTGGCCCAGGCTAGGTTCAAACTCGTCAGCCTCAGTGTATTTGGCTGACACCGTAACCACTGTGCTATGGGCGCTAAACCTACTTACCCAATTTTAATAAACCTTTCCATCTATATTGCCATGACAACAATGCAATTTCTGCTAGTATTTTAAAGTAACCCCTTTTCCTCTCAGATCTGTTTTATAATGTATTTTCTATGCCAATTAGATCCTGTGGCTGCAGGCATGCCCCCATGCCTACTTGAAGTGGCAGTAGCTGTCACCCTAATTAACAAAGCCAGCACCCTAACATTAGGTTCCCCTATTCATCTCCATGTACCCCATGATTTGTCTGCTGTCTTACAAGCCCACAAAACACAGCATGTCTCAACTGGACAACAGACCCCTCCATGAACAGGCCTTATGAACCAACCGCTCCATTATTTCACACCATCGCAACACTTTAAATCCAACTACACTCGTACCGATCCCTGACTAGAGACCTCCCCACTCCATCTCACATGCTTGCCTTACAGCTGTTGATATAATTTCAAAACCATTAGAAAATCTCTCAGATAGTCCTTTAAACAACCCAGAATTACTTCTTTTTGTGACAGCTCTTGTAAATGTGATTTCAAAAGTATATAATAATTGGCTGTAATACTCCTCGCCTATTATAAAGTCAGCACAAGCTGCTGAACTTCACCATTAGTAGAACTGGCACGTTGACATGAGGAAAAACTGCCATTATTTACACAGACTCCAAATGTGCCTTTAAAGTCTGCCAGACAGGCTCAGCGCCTGTGGCTCAACAGGCTAAGGTGCCAGCCACGTACACCTGAGCTGGTGGGTTTGAATCCAGCCAGGGCCCGCCAAACAACAATGATGGCTACAACCAAAAAATGGCCAGGCATTGTGGCGGGTGCCTGTAGTCCCAGCTACTTGGGAGGCAGAGGCAGGAGACTCACTTGAGCCCAGGAGTTGGAGGTTGCTGTGAGCTGTAATGCCACGGTACTCTATGCAGGGTGACAGCTTGAGGCTCTGTCTCAAAAAAAATAATAAAAAATAAAGTCTGCCAGACAGTTGACGCAATTTAAAAATCTTATTTCTTAATTTCTACTGACATTCCTATTACCAGTAAATCTATAATATCAAATAGATTGCATATTGGGTTAAATGGACTCCTTAGTCTCCTTTTCTTTTAACTTTTTGACTTGAACTTGTCTCCCATTGTATAGAGATATGTGCAAATGGGGGACAATTAAGAAAAAATATATAGTTGCTATTACCCTGAGATCTATAATATCTCTGACCAAATTATTTCCTAGTGTACTATTTGTAAATCTCATTAAATCTCTGGAGGAAATTGGCCCCCAATAAGCTCAGACTATCCCTTTTTGACGCTCCAAATTGATTTTACAGATTTACCTCCAGATTTAAGCTTTTCTCACTGTTGTTTACTGTTTAATGAATAGAGTAAATGCTGTTTAACTAGATATACTGATACTACAACAGCAGTTAAAAAAATTAGTAACTGAGATTATCTCATGTTCTAACATTCCTTTATAGATTGAGTCAAAACAGTGGACTCATTTTTTTTATTATTTATTTATGTATTTATTTATTTATTTTAAGACAGAGTCTCACTTTGTCACCCTTGGTACAGTGCCATGGTGTCATAGCTCTCAGCAACCTCAAACTCTTGTGTTCAAGCAATTCTCTTGCCTCAGCCTCCCAAGGAGCTGGAACTACCAGCGCCCACCACAACACCCAGCTAGGGTCTTGCTCGAGCTCAGGCTGGTATTGAACTCGTGAGCTCAGGTGACCCGCCTGCCTCAGCCTCCCAGAGTGCTAGAATTACCGTCGTGAACCACCATGCCCAGCCATAGGAGACTCATCTTAAACCACTTGCTTACAAAGAGTCTAGGACACTTATTTTAATTCATATCCCATCGCATTCCCATTCCTCAGGGCAAGTAAAATATAAAAATCTAAAAATAAAAATGATTTTACAAAAGTCTGTCAAAACAGTGGACTTAAATAGCCAGAAACCAGAAAAATTACCTTTGGCACTTATAAAATCTGGAATACTCCAATTAGAAGACATGTTTTAACCCCTTTGAAATAGTGTTCTATCATCCTATGCCATGGCATCTATAAACCTATTTTTGTACTGAATGAACACCATGGGGATTTAAGTGAACCATGCTATATACCAGGACTAGCTACATAGAGATGCTAACTAATATCCTTCAAGCATATTATCAACAGTGAAAAGAGCATGGCCTCCACCAACCAACAGGCCTTGTCATCCTGTTTGACCAAGAGACCACATGTACACCAAGGTTTTCAGAAGACATGTGCTGTCACTTTGCTGGAGATATCCTTATAAAGAACTGTTAACCACCTATACATGTCACTCAATGAAAAAGAAATCCTAGATTCACGTGAATCATACCAAACTACACTAACAATTAGAAGACAACCCCTACAGGTGAACTAAAAGTAAAAATTTCCAGGGCCAGTTCCCAGGCCCCTGAAGCCGATGACTTCTTGAAGTAGAAAGCTTTTCCCAAGATCACAAATCAAGAAACCCCATTCTTTCATCTATAAATTCTTTTTTGTCTTCTAAAACTTCCCAAAATGGTTCTTTTAGATACTTCTTTAAGCCTCCCCCTTTAAAAATTGCACATTGGAAGCTGAGTGGAAATTGCCTTAACCTACCTCATTCTCCCATTTATCTTTCACTATAGTTATTTTTTCAAACTATGCCTTTTTCTCACTAACCTTTACTAGTTTTTCCAGCAGATTAGACCCAGACCTGGCATCCCTTTATTCCAGTCTTTCAAACCTGGCCACACTAACTAATCAATTTAATTGTTGGCCATGCCAGCATCTAAATCATACCAAAGAAACTGAACTCACTTTTGTTTCTGTCAATGTGAGTTCCTGGTGAAACTGGTCCAGAAAAAAGATGTGACATCCACAACCAGAGAAGAAACACATCACACTGCTTCTATTGGTAAGTCAACCGGATACAGAAAAAACCTTTGAGAAGCTCAAAAATTATCTTTTGCCCAGGTAAAGTCACCAGAAAGAAATTTTTCACTTTGCGTTAAAAACAGAAGTGAAGCTAGATGATTTCTGAGTGACATACTGGAGCAATATTATTTGCAAACACTATGGTTTGTCCACAGATGACATTCTTACATCTCTATTTTTTAAAATAGTACTGACACTAACCCCCATGGTTGTCAAATCACAAGGTTTAAATGGCTCACAGCCAGACCTGTACAACTTAGGATAGCTCAGATGCTCCTCTTGTTAAATTGCCAGACATTAAAGATTGTCTATGGACAGAAGAAAAAGTCTAGACCAACTTATCTAAGTGACAAAACCAAGCCCTATGAGTTCTAGAACTAGACCAAAGACCTTTAATATCAAGTGTTTTGTAACCTGTTATCATAAAATGATAAGAACACATGGACACTGGAGATATGAAAGTGAAAAGAGAGAGACACAGCAAACTCCAGACTGAAAGGTTATTGGTTCGAAGCTGACCTCATCTGTAAATTATACTGGTCTTTTTATTAAGTGTAGTGAAGACAAGTGGTCCCCATGTAGATATTCAAGATGTTATAAACCTAATTATCTGCCATCTTTGATTACCAGGTACACTTTAAATGCCAACTAAATTACAAACTTGGACTTTTGTTCATAAAGTTGTACCAAGAAAATATACTAAATGTAATAATTCTAAGTTATTTTAGTGCTCAGTACTTTTTGTCTGCCGTTTTTGAACTCAAGAGATTAAGAAGACAGTTTTTAATCTCTTCATGGTAATAGAACAAAAGTTCCATATCACCAGGCAGGCATTAAGAACACTTCAGTTAGAAGTCAGCAGCTATGCCAGCATCTAAATCATAGCCTGTTATATTTAAAAACCTGCCTCCGGACGCCATAGCAGCCCAACAGGGAAGAGCTTGTATGATTATTAATGAAAATGATTGCCACTAATACAAATAAAAACTGTAATCTATACTTATTAAAAGACAAGATAAATATTCTCCATCAGATTAATGAGGACCTATTTCCAAGAATGGGAGACAGGTTTAATTGTGTGTAGAAAAATGTGCTCAGATCTATTCTTTTCTACTTATTTGTTCTCATTGTCGTTTATGTTCTTTTCTCTCTTTTAATCTCTCTTATTACCAGACTAATAACCCAATCTCTTCTGTCCAGGAATTCTATGGACTTAAACCTTCCCTACCTTATATAAGTGTATTTTCTATATATTTTAAGTTAATAAATCCTCATTTGTCTTTCATATCCTCTCAAAATTATTAATTGCAATAGATTTTTAAAAACTTTTATCTTTACTTCATGGTCAACAAAATGAAGATTTTAACATATCTGCCTTGAATGTGAAAGCAAAAATATATTTCACAAAGAGGAAAGAAGGGGGATGGGCAGAAAAGAAGAATTATTCATCTATAGAATCAATGTAGTACACAGGAAGAGTGTTTCAATAAACACACTATGAAGATGGTCAAGACTTGAAGGCAGGAATAAGATGTTAGCCTTATTCCTATAAATCTATATAGAGATAAGGATCAGTACTTTTGAATTTCCTTCTTTTTATAAAATGACTTCTTGATTAAAAAATAAAAGACTAGGCTCGGCGCCTGTGGCTCAACAAGCTAAGGCACCAGCCACGTACACCTGAGCTGGCAGGTTCGAATCCATCCCGGCCCGCCAAACAACAATGTCGACTGCGACCAAAAAATGGCCGGGCATTGTGGGGGGCGCCTGTAGTCCCAGCTACTTGGGAGGCGGAGGCAAGAGACTCACTTGAAACTAGGAATTAGAGGTTGCTGTGAGCTGTGATGCCACAGCACACTATCCAGGGTGACAGCTTGAGGCTCTGTCTCAAAAAATAAAATAAAATAAAATAAAAGACTAACTGAAACCTGCTCTCTTTATATGTGAGCAGTGTTATTTATTATGTGCTATACAAAAAGTTGAAGGTTAACTAGCAGTATAACTATAAACAGTAATGCTTCCAGTCTCCTTCAGACAAGAAACTTTATAGAAAGTGGATAAATGTATTAAATAAATAACAGGTCTTTATGTATAAAAGATGTGCCCATTTAGGTTTTCTGTTTTGGGAAGCTTGGATTTTAAAAGATATGTTCGAAGGGTAGTATAATCCATGTGTGATGCTTCAGAGCAGACTTTGGAGTTGATAGCCTAGAATTCTAATTCCAGCTTCAGCAATGCTCTGATTCTCTGAGCTTCAGTTTTTTGTTTTCTTGGAATAAAATGGGCATGAATTCTGCTTGCCATGATTGTCATGACATTGTATATAAAAGGTGCTAAGTAAATAGTGGCTGTTATTAACCTTGTGTTTTCAAAGAAAAGTACTAACTGAAAACAAAGGACTCCTTGACTAAACCACCTAAACTACTTGATCTTTATTCTAGATACACAAAGTAAAATGGACTGTTTGATAAAAACTTTTTTTAAAAAAATAATAAACATAAATATATACATATACACAAAATATATATATCTTAAAATTTCCATTACATTATGATATTGAAATAGATAATTCAACATACTTGTATATATGGATTAGAATAGAGAAGAAATACTTTTTATATAAAATTTCATTATCAGTAGGGAGAACAGAAAAATTCAGAATCAATTTTGTCATTTAGCTAGGCTAAATTTTACTAAAATACACTATCTAGATGAGCATAAAGAATTATATTATCCATTTCCTTAGGAAAATTATCAGACCCATAAAAATCAGAAAAACAAATGAAAGACTAATTTATAATTTATATTATTATTTTGTATACTTACAAATTATAAACTTATTATAATTTATAAAAGTGCTCTCCTATTATGGAAAATAAAATACCTTGGTGTTTATAGCTGATGTACTGCTTTCACATTCTTAAAAGAATTAAAATTCAGTATAATACTTACTCACTTCATTTGGTTCTTTTAATACCTTTATTGTTAATTAGCAATAGCAATATTAAAAATGTATAGTTTCTGTCTTTTAAGAATCTACTTCTAAGAGCCTCCTTTGAAAATGTTCCTTAAGATGTCAGACAATTTGTACTTTAACGGATAAATCTTAGAAGCCTCGTCATGTGTAAGACAGATAGTAATTCTACTTCAAATATAAGGAAGTATTACCTGTTCCCTAGTCCATTTGTCTATATGAGTTTTCCATTCAAAAGTACATATTTTTAATATGATTTTATGGTAGCTGCCAGTCAAGAAGAGCTTGGAGAAGTCTTACTCATGTAGTAAAAAAACAACCAATACAAATATGAAATTCAAAATCAAACAGACAAAGCTTTGATATTGGCTCTGCCATTGTGTAACCTTGCCAAAGCTATTTAACATCTGATCGATTTATCTGAAAATGTAAGAAGCAATATACCCAAGTCCTAAAATTGTTGAAGGATTTTACATATAAAAATGTCTCCAGCCACTAAAAAGAAGAAAATATGGCAAATAATAAAAAAGAAAAGTAACAGCTAGGGGCAGGCATGGTGGCTCACACCTGTAATCCTAGCACCCTGGGAGGCTGAGGCAGGTGGATTGCCTAAACTCAGGAGTTTGAGACCAACCTGAGCAAGAGTGGACACCATCTCTAAAAATAGTCAGACATTGTGGCAGGTGCCTGTAGTCCTGGCTACTCAGGAGGCTGAGGCAAGAGGATCGCTTGAGCCCAAGAGTTTGAGGTTGCTGGAGCAACAAAATAAGACTCTGTCTCAAAAAAACAGTAACAGCTAGAGTAAGATTGTGGTAGACAGCCCATTCTGACTCTTTTTGTCCTTTCCTGAGAAAATACTGCCCAAGACATTCTTGTATCACACAATTAATTATGTAACAGATTAAATCTCTACAAATTTAGTTACAGACCTCAAAATTCTAAGGTCAAGTGTTCCCAAATCTACTCATCTATTACATATCACCTATATTCTTAATACTCCCCCGATAGCTAGGAAACATTTTGTAAAATTCTTCAAAACTCCTATTAAATCCTAGATCACGGTTCTCAACCTGTGTGTTGCAACCCCTTTGTAACAATGAAAATATATCCTGCATAGCAGATATTTACATTACAATTCATAACAGTAGCAAAAGTACAGTTATGAAGTAGCAACGAAAATAACTTTATGGTTGGGTGGTCACCACAACGTAAGGAACTGTATTAAAGGGTCGCAGCATTAGGAGGCTTTAGGAAGGTTGAGAACCACTGTCCTAGGTCCTGGCAGATAGCAGTGAGAAGAGATTATCAACCCCTGGGCTTAGGAGTCTCTTGAAGTTTGATTCCTTGAACTAAAAATAATTCTGAAAGCTGCAAAAGATAAAATGAGTAAAATAGGAAAAAATTAAACAAAACAAAACAAATAAATCCTAGATAGCAAAATCTCCCCTTCCCCTTATTTAATCCCCTACTTCCACCTGATTTTACTCTAGAGACTTGAAAGGAAGCAATCCCATTATGAATGGAAGAAACACAAATACATGCCTCAAAAGTTTTCATTTAATGAGTAGGTATGCCTTAGTGGAGAATATATTTACTTCCTAAGTAAGTAACAATAGATGATTGGTGTTAGACACTTACAATCACAATAAGAACCATCTTTCTCCAAACATTTAATAGTAATTGAAAAGTAGAGGCTAATTCTATCATTCCAAAATGAAAAGTTACCAATTTGTTTTCCTAAGACATTTGGCAATTGAGAAATTTTCTGGTTTGGTAAAAAGGACACTAAGAGAGTGTGTAACTTTGAAGAAGTCATTTAACTTTTCATTTTTTTTTTAGTGACAGAGTCTCATTCCATTGCCCTCGGTAGAGTACTATGGCATCACAGTTCACAGCAACTTTCAGCTCTTGGGTTTAGGTGATTCTCTTGCTGCAGCCTCCTGAGTAGCTGGGACTACAGTCATCTGCCACAATGCCCAGCTATTTTTTCTTGCAGTTTGGCTGGGGCTGGGTAGGGTAGGGGCCAGCGCCCTACTCACTGAGCCACAGGTGCCACCCCATTTAACCTTTCTTAGACCAAGTGCCCTCCTCTGTATTGTTGCTACTTAAAGTATGTTCTATAAACCAGCAGAATTGGCAATCATTTCAGCGCTTATTAGAAATGCAGAATATCAGGTGCACTACACACCACTATAAACTACTATACTCCAGACCAAATAAATAAGAATCTGCATTTTTTTTTTTTTTTGAGACAGAGTCTCACTTTATCACCCTTGGTAGAGTACTGTGGCATCACAGCTCACAGCAACCTCAAACTCTTGGGCTTAAGCGATTCTTTTGCCTCAGCTTCCCAAGTAACTGAGACTACAAGCACCTGTCACAATGCACCACTATTATTGTTTTGTTTGTTTGTTTTTTTTTTTTTTTAGAGACGAGGTGTCGCTCTGGCTTAGGGTGTTCTCAAACTGGTGAGCTCAGGCAATCTATCCACCTCGGCCTCCCAGAGTGTTAGGATTACAGGTATGAGCCACTGTGCCCAGCCACGTTTTTTTTTTTTTTTTCTTTTGAGGTAGAATCTAACTCTGTTGCCCAGGCTATAGTGTCATGGTATCAGCCCAACTCACAGCAACCTCAGACTCCTGGGTTCAAGCAATCTTCCTGACTCTATCTCCCCAGTAGCTAGGACTACTGCCACAACATCCAGCTAATTTTTTTAATTTTTTTGCAGAGATGGGGTCTTGCTCTTGCTCAGGCTGGTCTTGAACTCCTGAGCTCAAACAATCCTCCTACCTCAGCCTCTCTGAGTGCTAGGATTACAGGCCGGAGTCACCTGTCTGGCTAAGATCTGCATTTTTAACGAAATATCACATGATTTATATACACGTTAAAATTTGAAAATCCCTACACAATAAGGGATTCAACTAAATGATCTTAGGTCCCTTATAGTGTTTTACATGAAAAATAATCTCTGACATCACAGTCTATATTCTCTAGAGGCAAGTGTCGCCTAGAGCTGAATTAGGTAGGGCACGCATTCTTTGTAGCTTCTCACTCTCCCCATCTGGTCCTCTTCATCTATTAGCTTAGATAATAGAGAGTTATAGGAATTTGGCCTCTAAATTACAAATCCAAGCAGAATTGAGGAAGTCCCCTTTTCAGTAAAAAAGAGATGGCTTCAGAAGTAAAAATTCATTAGCTATATTTTTAGGTGAAAGGAAAAAAAAAATGTTCATTTACCTTGATGGGAAGTAGTGAGGTCCAGGTAAGAAGTAAGGATGATGAAAAGAAAATCTCGGTGGTGTTCCAAACAGAGTAGCTGGATGGCCAAGGGGAGGAGGCTGGTAGATATGTGAGTGTGGAATGGGTGGGGCCTGAGGGATTGGAGCACTTCTGGGACAAGTGGAAACACTGGAGTATTCCTTGGGAGGCTGGATGGTTGAGGTTGCAAATCTGGCATGGGCAGTACTTGCACTAGTTGGAATCCGGTTGGTGCTCTCCAAAGAGACAGGGGTTGGTCTCTTCACAGAGCGACTGGCTCCAGAATGCAACCGATGAGTGTCCGTTTGGGAAGGCCCAGCAAAACGCTGGGGTGGGAGTGCTGGGCGGAGGGGCAGACTTGGAGCCTGGACGGCCACCTGGGCAGTACTGGAGACACTGGGCTGGAAAAGCGTGATGGGGCTTGGGCGCTGGACTGCAGGTGTGGGCAGCTGGATGGCAGGTGGGGCATCACCTTTAGAAATAAAAATAACATAAGTCAAGAATTAAGTAGAAAAAAAATAATTAAGTGAGTCACTCCATGTTTTTCTTCTTTCAGTAAAATTTAATAAGCTGTATAAGCAGCTTCATTAACAATGTTTACTAATAGCATCATCATATCAAACCACTCTATTTCCTTTTACAACATTTTGAATAAACTGAAGTCATCTTGTTTCCTTATTTATTTATATTTTTTGTTTCTCTTTCTCAGCTAGTGCTGTATCCCCAAGGCAGCCAACATTCTGCCTGGCCCATAACAAGCTTTCAACAAATATATTTTGAACAAATAAATGAATAAAATTATTAGTAAATTGAAAGAATGGAATATACACCACTGCTACATGGTAATACACATGGTATACACATGTATGTGTTTCTAAAAATATAATATTTTAGACAATAATTCTGACAGTAATTACCTTTATTTAAGGAGCCATCATCTAGGAGAGGAGATAGGACAGTGGGGCAGTAGGAAAAGCTAGATTTTCATTTAATACCTACTACTTGAATTTTCTATTTAGCTACATATATTAATTTTATATGCAGGGTGCCCATAAAGTTTGTGTACAATTTAAAATAGTAAACTATTAAACCATTTATAATATTAACAGGGGTTCCAGAGTAGTAGTATGGATCATTTTTCTTGTATTTTGTAAATCTCTCTATATTAAACGAAATTGTAAAAGACATTTAACTTTTAGTTAAACAAAACTTAAGGAAACAATTAAAATTGTTTCACTCTACTGTATTCAATGTAAATACAGAAGGAAATTTCCAAGTGATATTAGGACTTGCCACAGGTCGACCATTGCAGCAATAGTACTGCATGACAGAGCATAATTATTAAAGGTAGGGAAACAATCAGAGTTTTATTTTTCCATTCCTGAGGAATACAGGACTGCTAATTGATTTACTGAGTTACTGAAATGACACACCTAGCCTAAATTTAACTTCCCTGAAGAAATACTAATAGATGCTGTAGCAATAGAGTCATGATCCAGTTTACTCTGATACAGTTAGCTGTTTGTTAATAAAAAAAGATGCAGGTGGGGTGTGGTGGCTCATGCCTATAATCTCAGCACTTCGGGTGCCTGAGGTAAGATGATTACTTGAGGCTAGGAGTTTAAGACTAGCTGGGGCAAACACACTGAGACCCCATCTCTATAAAGAATCAGAAAAATTAGCCAGGTGTGGTGGTGCACAACTGTAATCACAGCTAATGGGGAGGCTGAGGTGGGAGGATCACTTGAACCCAGGACTTCAAAGCTGCAGTGAGTTATGGTCATGTCACTAAACTCTAGCCTGGGTGGTAAGGGGAAGACCCTGTCTTTAAAAAAAAAAAAAAAACAAGATGTAGTCCACAAACAGAATCTGTGATTAGAAATGTCTCTGTCAGAGGCTAAAAGAAATGCGTGTCTTTTTTCAGTCTTATCCAGGTAAGACCTCCCTTTCCTTCCATCTCTCTACAGAAGGCAGATAATGCCCCTCTTAAAGCTGGAAGTAGGGGATTAAGAGCCATATCCAGCTATTTCAAATGGCTTCGGACCTAGTAAAATAGAGAAATAGTTACATGTAAATGAAGCTGTTCTGATTCTCAGTTGATAAGGTTACAGGACAAGCCCACCAATAAGGCACAGACGGTCATCTGGCCTTTCCTGATTCATCAAGCACAAGGTAATTTCCCTTTTCCATGTTCCCTCTAAACTTTTAAAATCTGTCACTTATGAAATAGTGTTAGTCTTTGTTAATTATTTGCATGTATGCCACCACCATAATCAGCACAGAATCTGGTTAATAAAAATAGTTAAGAAAATTATGAATGGATGAATGGGTAAACAAATGAGCCTAGAGCTGATTGTACTTCTACTACTGACCTGATCTAAACCTCCTTTAACAAGTAGGAGCCAGGCTAACTTATAAAATCTGTCAAAATTTTATTACTCAATTGTCACTATACTAAAGGCACTTGCTGCAAAAATCTACTTCTAATGCTGATTTCTTTTTCCCATACCCAGTACAATAAACTCAGTCCTCAGTAAGGAAATATAATTTTCCTAGGCAAAGGAAAAACAAATTACAAGAGCCATACAGAACCAATGATAAAGCTTCAGTTACTGAAGAAGGAAGGGATACATCTTTTACCAAATGCTCTTTTCTATATTCCTATAAAGGAAGAGGTGGCAATTAGGCACATGGCGGTAAGCATACATTCATATAATTCAGCAAATATTCATTAGGCAACTAACATGTGCCTGGCACTGTTTTTGTCTGAGATTTAAAAAAAATTAGATATATAGATCTTCTATCTACACATTTATCTTGCAAGAAAAAGTAGACACATAGTGAGTTATATGGAAGTATAAGGAATGAGGGGCTCCTCATTTTGTTGAGTAGAGTCCTAAATGTCAAAATTCAGGTTGCTAAGCATGAGGTTAAAATCTGCAACATCCAGCTACCTCTGATAAACTGTCAATTAATGAGGAAGACTTATAAAAAAATTAAATGAATTAAAAATATAGGAAGACTTATGGAAAAAGCAGAGCTTTAATGTATCCAACCATAGATAAAGTATGGTAGAAACTAGCCAATCACCTATTTTCTTCTAGCACATAGATAGATTGTATTTCCTAGCTTTCCTTGAAGTTAGGAGTGACCAGATGGGGAAAGGCCACCCAATAAAATCTAAGTAGAAGCAATACGCATCACTTCTGGAACTGAGACTGATGCATGGAAGACACACCCGATCCTCCATGTTCTTTCCCCTTTTGCAGATCTCTGCAACCAGTACAACGGCCTTGGATGCCACATATTAAAGACAGCAAAGCTATGGGTAGAAGAGACCTGGATCCATAAATCGCCTTTTGGAAGAGAGCCATTAACTTTACATAGGCAAAAATATGTTTTAATCGTGTTTAAACCATTATACTTTAGATTAGAACTTGTTAAAGCAGCTAGCATTATCTAATCATTACATGAAGTAAAGAGCAGAATTTTATATCTATTATATATATTTATATTAATATATTATATATATTTACATATATATAAAACAAAGACAAGCTAAAAAATAAAAATATAGTTTTAAATAACTCCTGCATATCTCTCACCACTCACTCCCAAAGAGGAAGAATCCATTACATGTGCTGAATGGATAAGGGTACAACCAGGCTTTTGCTATGTGACTGGGATAAATAGTGAAGAAGCAGGGAACGGCAGAAACTGAGGACAGACAAAATTTTTCTGCAAGAAAAAACTTTACAGAGGTAATAGAGAGGAGGCCCAGTATGTGGCTGGGAACAGAGAAAGGAAGGAAAGAGAGAGGAGCAAGAAACAGCCACATGGGGAACTGAGAATTGGGAAGGATAGTTAGGCAATCACTAAGAAAAGTAGGGCTCTGGGAAGAAACAACAGTAATGAGGAGCCTCAAGAAGATTTACTCTGTGTGTTGAACCATGTAATTGCTCCTTCCCTGCCTCCTCAAGAAAACTTACAATAAAGAGCCATTGCTTCTTGAGGCATTTTTAAGCCAGATTTAATTTTCTATGGACAATACTCTGCTGAGATGGACCTAAAGCTAGAACAAGAATACCAGATTTTGTGGGGATTATAACAGTATCAGAAACATGGATGTTTTTGTTTTCTTTTGTTTTGAGTAAAAAGAGGTAGGTAAAATAAAATGGCATGTCTTCTACCAAAAAAATAGTAGAAAACATTTTTTGAACTAAAAATTTATAGAAAATTTATAGAAGAGTGAAAGAAGTCAACTGAACTAAGATACAATAAGGAAAATCAATTTCAGGCTTGAGAGATGAAATGTAGAATAAAATAATTGAACTGGGAAATTCATATATGGGCTCAGTGCCCATGGCATAGTGGTTACAGTGCCAATCATATACACTGGGGCTGGCAGATTCAAACCCAGCGCCGGCCTGCTAAACAACAACGACAACTACAACAAAAATAGCCAGGCATTGTGGCGGGTACCTGTAGTCCCAGCTACCTGGAAGGGCAAGAGAATTGCTTAAGCCCAAGAGTTTGAGGTTGCTGTGAGCTGAGAGGCCATAGAACTCTATAGAGGGCAACATAGTGACACTCTGTCTCAAAAAAAAAAAAAAAAGGGAAAATTCATATATGTACAAAGTGACATTTGAAGGTCAGGCTAAAATAAATGTAGCTTTTACAAAAATTCCATAAGCCTTTAAATGAATTTGAATACTAATATAAAACAGGAATACTGGCATAACTGGCACATGTGGTCAAAGATATCTAAAGGAAATTGTGGACCATCACCCTATAAGCACTTTCAGAAACTAGAAACAGGAGAAAAGCTTGGGATATGCTATTAAATGTGAGAGAAACAGTAAATATAATACGTTGGACATAAAAATAATACCAGCCAAAAAATTTACTTTAGAGTCTATCAAAGAAATAGTAAAAACAGCTATATTTGTAACTTTCATTTCTACAACTAACTTCTGAACTTTTAGATGGCAGAAACAATAAAAACATTTTTGTATTTTGTTCCTAGTAGAGTTTGGCTCATAGTATATACTTAATAAACATTATGTGGCAGAGGCAACAGGTAAGCAGGCATGAAAATATAGCCCTGGAGTGTTTCTCACATAGAAATATTCTACTGAAATGGGATAATACAAAATTACACTGCCAGATTTCAAAAAGAAGATCTGGTACAGGATAAATGACTGCTTATTAGAACAAACAGGTTTAATAGAATACAAAGTAAAATTAAATTAAGTTTGATTTTTAAAAAAATGTACTTCAAAATCAGAAAATTGGAAAGTTGCTATCACCAACTAAGCCAAATCAAGGAAAATTCATCAAAGTTTGTCCCAAATGTCATACATTGGCCCAAGTATGGTAAGTCAGACACAGATAAAAATTAGGAAGTCCAAAAGAAAATTGCAAGAGCCACATTTGAGAGGCCTTACAGCCAATACTGACACTAAATACTTTAACAAAAAGAAAAGAATCAGTGGAATTATTTAGTCTTTACAGTAAAAAAGGCAACTAAAAAGAGAACAGACAGACTCAATAAACACTTTCCCACTAACGAAGATCTTAAGATTTCTGAACCCTAATTAATTTTCAAAGGTTAAGAATTAGATCAACTATAGTATAACAGCAATTTCAAAGAATATTCCAATCCAACTTGACAAAATGAATATAAATAGGTCTTAGGTGGTATTCACCCAAGAATTGTAAAAAAACCTCAAGGGCAGAACTAAGAAAATATTAGATAAAGTAGGTACCAATGGCCTCTACCAGAGAATTTTTGAAAGTCAGTATAACTTCCAACTATTGGAAGTAGTGACCCTAAAAACTAGCTTGGTGAGTATATTTTCTAGACCTGAAAAAATAGCAAAATCTATACAGTATCATACATATTAATGCACAAAGCTTTTTAGAAAAAACAGAACAAACTCTTCTAATAAGAGAAAATCATACCTTTTGTACCTTGATACTTTTCTTCCCCGGTAATAAAGTGAGTATGTTTAAAAACAAAATTGCTATAACTTTATATTTAGAATATAAAATTAGTTGAGAGAAATAACAAAGTAAGGTATAAAAAATAACATCTGCATATGATAAGAGATTAAAACCATGATTCTCCAAGGAATTAATAATTATTATAAATAATTATTTAATAATTAAAGATGATAAGAGATTAAAACCATGATTTCCCAAGGGAATTATTTAATAATTATTATAAATAATTCTTATTTAATAATTTTACTATTCTAAATAACTGAGAATATGAAATACACAGTGAAATTTCTAAGTGATACTAACTCCCCTTTGTAATATAATGTCAAGCTGATGAGAACAAACAAAATATATTTCAAGTTGTGTGATAGGGCAGCATAGCAGCGGTTAAGTTCCATCATTTATTATTAAGATACATATCTAGGCCAAGTGTGGTGGCTCATGTCTGTAATATTAGCACTCTGGGAGGTCAAGACAGGTGGATGGCTTGAAATCATGAGTTTAAGACCAACCTGAATAAGAGCGAGACTCCCCTCTAAAATTAGCTGGGCATTGTGGTGGACACCTATAGTCTCTGGAGGCTGAGGCAAAAAGATCACTTGAGCCCACTTTGGCCTTCCAGATTGCTAGCATTACAGGAGTTTGAGGTTGCTATGAGCTATGACGCTACAGTATTCTACCGAAGGTGACAAAGTGAGACTCTGACTCAAAACAAAACAAACAAACAAACAAAAAATATATATATACACACATATGTGTGTGTGTATAGAAATGATTTCCAAATTGTGCCTATAATGTTCTCTGTTTATCATTTGAGATTCAAGAAAGAAATCTTTATTGACATTAGATATTACCAGAAATAATGGATATTACTTAAAAAATAGACAGCAAAAAATTACCTTATCTTAGATTTGATTGCTGTTGTGTGTACCTCTAAAACGCTTTCTATAATTCTGCACATCATATTTATTTGTTTATTGATTTATTTATTATTTATTTATTTGAGATAGAGTCTCACTCTGTTGCCCTGCCATCATTTTAGCTCACAGTATTCTCAAACTCGGGCTTGAGCCCAATCCTCTTGCCTCAGTCTCCCAAATAGCTGGGACTACAGGCGCCCGCCACCATGCCCATCTGATTTTTCTATTTTTAGTAGATACAGGTCCCATTCTTGTTCAGGCTGGTCTCAAACTCCTGAGCTCAAACAATCTACCCACTTTGGCCTTCCAGATTGCTAGCATTACAGGTGTGAGCGACCTTTCCTGGCCTGCACACTGTATTTAAATATAACAGAATGGATGTAAGAACCCTACCAACATTAGAAGAAAAATATTCCAGTTTCTACCCACAACATATCTTTTCTGAGAATGGCTTAAAATTGATATACTACATAAAATGTCAGCTGGTTTAAATAAGAACATTGATTTATCTGTTTCTGGGAAGAGAAAACATACAGCACTGAACGTTGGATAGAGGAAGATGTAAACAAGGTCTTGGAAAAATATTAAAAAGAAGAACATATTATGTAAATAGAAATCATAAATAACACATATGGCTTTATCACTATTGATTGCTAAAATGAGACATAAAAAATACTGAAAACGCATAAGCTTCTAATACGTCAATTTCCAAAATATCGAAATCTCTCATCTCTTTGGAGTGGCTTTACAACCAGAAGGATTTGATCAAGTAGAAATTGGAAAAAACAGTAGTTTTGTCCTAAGTAGTTTAAGACAAGGGATAGCAGGTAGTGAATATATAAAGTTCTTCCCAAAAGTCTTCCTGCAAGATTGTTAAAATAGTTTCTAATAAAACAAACTAACGATAGATGGCCCTATAACAAGTTTTTAAGATACTTGTTTCTCAATTTTTGGTTCTTAAATTCGACAAAGAGGAATGTTGTAATGAACTGATAATGGGGGAGAAATTTAGGAAGAGACAAAATAATGAATCAAATATTTGGTAGAAAATAGATTACTTCCATTGCTTTTCTACAGCACTCAGAGAATGGCCTTAACAGATCAGTATCATTACTAAGTTCCAGGACAGGATGCCTCATACTCCATTAGCCAGGCATTCTTTTATGCTGATAGTGAAAAGACACTCCTATTTCCTATTGAATTACCTTAGTCATTTCCTGCATTATCTGTCTGATCTACGGGCTCATCCTGATTTGCTTAAAAGGTCTGAGGTTTCAGACATGATTATTTGCCACTCTGGCAAACCAAGGATGTCTATTGAAATTCTTCCTTTTCCTATTTAATGTTCTTACTACTTCTCATCTTGATTTTTTTCCTTGATATTATTGTTCCAAATTCTTAAGTCTAACAGAAAGAAAATTTCTACTTAAAAGGTATAATTTCATGCAGCTATCAGAAAAAAATAATAATCTACAATAAAACCAACTCACCAACTGGATGAGTGATGGTGTTCTGGAGGTTGGGAATTACCACAGAGTAGGTAGGTGAGCGATAAGGATAAATTGTTGTAGGATTTGTAGAGATGATATTCTGTGTGGTACCAGAAAATACATTGGAAACACTTAGAGGGAAGCGTTTTCGCTTCCCTGGACGAGGCTGATAAACCCAACCTATAGAAGAAGATAAACTATTTTTAATATAAATGTATAGACCCTATTTAGCTTTTAAATAGTTCTTTTCATACTTAAAATGCAAAGCACTTCAAAGTTTTTTAGAAAATAAGTTATTGTCTAAAGTATCTTTTCCAGGACTATGATGCTATTTCTGTGAATGACTTGTCCACTGTGTTATTTTAACATACAAACCCATATAGCTCCTAACTTGTGGCCAGTGTTGTAACTCATCATTGAAAGGAAGAAGAAGGTCAAATGCCCTACATTCAATGACATATAATTGAATCTGTTGTCGAATTAACATCTAAGTCGTTAAGCTTCAATTCCAAAGCCTTTCCTCTACCTATGAAACAATTTCCCACTATGAGATTATTCATCTCCTCATGTTTCCTTGCTTTCTATAAGATACAATTGTTTATATCTTACAATGCAATAGTCACTAATGACCAGTCGCTATTTTTATGCCTAGTTCAGGAAGAGTCACTCTCCTAGATTTGGCAATGTCCAAGTCCAAAATATCTCCCATTTCCTTCCAAAGTCAGGAGTTAGGGCAATGGTCACCACTGCATAACTAGAAGAATCACTGATTCCCTGTACATGCTGCCCCTGATCTTCCCTCCTACAACCTTTCTTCTCATATTGCAGTAAAGAAAATTTTTTTTCCACCATGCACAATCATGTTGGCCAAATGCTGTGCATTTCTCCAAGCTTAATCTCAATGCCCTCACTGCTGGAAACAGACTTATACTATATCATGATGGGGATAAATCTATTCATATTAAGGTAGAACTGTGTTCTGACCACCATATAATATTAAAATGGAACATGGTGTTAATGTTTGATTCTCATTATCTTTGTGTACATCATATCTTTTTCTGTTGCTGTGTTTTTAACATTTCTAGTATATTTATAAAATTACAGCCTAGAAATCTAAAGATTTGCCTACATTAAATTCATATTTCTCTATATTTAAACAAAGTCACAATAAAACTGTATGTCCCCTACTTTGTATTAATTGGTAAATATGAGACCAGATATCCCCTTACTTGGTTCTACTTAAGGAAACTTATGCTCAGTATCATTTCAATTATTACTATTAGTCATTATTCTCTTTATTGTACATATCAGATTAGAAAAAAATTTACACACTTTTGTCTTTCACTCTCAAGCTAACCTAATCTTTATCTAAATAAATTAATTTTAAAAAATTTTAAAAAGCTTTGTTCATTTTATTTGATTACCAGGAAATTCCTCTCTGTGCTTTTCTTTAATCTTTTGTGCTTCATCATAATAGGGTTTCTTTTGTTCTTCACTAAGTTTGTTCCACTCTAACCCGAGCTGGACACTGATTTCTGCATTGTTGGCTGCTGGGTTAGCTTTGGCTAGTGCTGGCCGGTGGATCCTTGCCCAAACCATAAATGCATTCATGGGTCGCTTCACATGACCATTTCTGTCCTTACTGAAGGGAGTATCTGGTATTCCTACATGACAAAAATTAAGAGACTAAATTAATGTGCCACACACACACACAGTTTTAAAATGAAGTGCACCTCCACCTATACTTATTTTTTAAATATCTGGAGAAAATATACACTTCACTATAGCCAAAGAACTGCCAATATTCCAGAATTCCTTATAACCCCTCAATTCAGCATTCTAAACTGTAGTTTAGAATGACTCCCTTCCTTCAAACAGAATAATATTGTTGAAGACATGGAAATTATAACATTGAAGACACAGTAAATTATTGGCTTATTGCTTCTTTGAGATTTATTGTTACCTCTAACAATAATTAACATTTATTTCCTACTAAAAATATTCTATCATTAGGGGGCAGGAACTATGACTAACTCATGACAATAATCCTAGCACTAGGTAGGTGTTCCCTAAACGTTTAAAGGAACTCATTTACATGGTGACGCAGTGTTCTTTCAAGGGAAAATATTTATAATATTATAATACTATGTTGGTTGTATTTCACTGTGAAGGTGAAGTTCCTACCAAGGTGAGTCATCAATGCTAGTTCCACATTCAGGGAAAAAAATAAAAGAAAAATAATAAAAGTGATTTTTTTTCAAAGTCACAGAACCAGGTGAAATTACAATAAAGGAAGTTATGTCTAAATTCACATCTCTTTTACATGGTTCATCAAAAATAACTATGAAGTTCTTATATTGTTTCATTTTTAATATTACTTGGTATGTAAAATTGTTTTAAATGTAAGAATGAAATATGTAGTATAAAGAAGGCTTTTTCTTTCTTTTATAAAATGGAAAGAGTCTAAACACTAGCAAAGATAAAAGCAAGGGGATAGAGTGAAAGGATGAATCAGTAAAGAATATAAAAACAAAACTAAACATCAAAGTTAATGAAATACATAAACCAAAGACTAATACGATTTTCCAAGACATTCACTAGCAAACTGTTTTCAGTCTGAACTAAATCTTAAAATAAGAATTTGCTAACTATATATTTGGAAATATTGTATAGAAATATCTATTCGTAGTTGTTACTGCTATAGCCATAGTTATTTGTTTTAAAGTTATTTCTTTAAGAACAATTTTCTAGCTTGTTCTACAGTATTTTCACTTTCAATATTTCCATAAACTCTTAGTTTTTAGAACAATAACTACAGTGTTACATTTAATCACATAACTCTATCCTAGAAAAGTTTACTGCTTATTTTTAAAGAAGATAAACTCCTGTCTATAACTTTTTTCACTAAACACCATTGTTTCTTCTATTTTTTTTATACACATAAAAGCAATGAGCTACTATATATTTTTTAATCCTGCCTATTTGTAACATATAAACTGATGGCTTTGTGTTACCTAGCAAGAACATTTCTATTTGGGGGTATAAAAATTAGTCATATCTAAATCTCATCATTTACTGGGCCTGAAAGCAGATTTAAAAAAAAAAAGTTTGGTAATCTTGAACGTGTAAGTGTATTTTACTGGTCTATGTATGTACAAGTTAATCAGAAGTGATACCTGTGCAGACTTTGCCCTGAAAAGAATCAGTTCCATGATTTTATTTTTCTAGTTTAGGCTTCTGAACTGCTGACATGTCAGCTATGGGGCAACACAGACGAAGTTTTGAAAACCAGACTCCCCTGCTGTCTAATACCTGCGTCTGAGGGAAGGACGGTGAGTGGGACATCTTTGGTTTCAATTTTTACAGAAGGCTCCAGTAAGGATTGCATTTTAATAGGCACTGGTGTCAGGGGGACCTTGGTCAATCTTATCAGCTCTGAAGGTGGAGGTCCCTGAAATTGGAACCGGGCCCCAGGGGGGACGGTGTGGAGAGTCAAAGGGATCCTGAGGTCTTGCTGGTGTGGCCCAAAGGCGCTGGACGGCTGGGTCAAGATGACCTCCTTGCTACCATGAACCAGGCCATTGGACGCTGACTCCGTGCTGAGCCTGCAGTCCTCGGGGAGTCTCTCCAGCTCCTCGGTTTTGATGATTCCTTCTCGGACGACTGCCAGACTTTTGCCTTCGCTGCCTTTCGCCACGTCCCTCATGACCTCCTCTGGCTCCAGCTTTCCCTTCTTCGCGTCCCCACGGCGGCTGTCGAGAAGGGCCGACCCAGGGCCTTCCATTTTGGCCGCCCTGGAGGCTCTGAGGCCCGCCTCAAAGGCCCTTCCAGGTCCCGCCGACAGTTCTGAGCTGAGCCCAGGGTCCTGCTTCTCGGCCTTAACGTGCAGCGCCCGGGGCTGCACGGGGTGCAACTCGGGCCTGCAGGGGGCGCCCTCGGACGCGGGCGGTGGCGGCAGTAGCAGCAGCTCAGGCCTCAGCGGCACTAGCCGCGCCTGCGCGGGTGAGACAGCGGCGTTGTCGTCCCTGGCTTGCGACAGTGGTGGCCCTGGCGGCAGCAGCAGCACCTGCTCTGGCTTCACCTGCAGCAGCCGCCGAGCAACGGGCTGTACGCCCGACGCCGAGGCCTCTGGGCACGACGAGGCTACGGTCGCAATGGCGGCCGCACACAGGGCGGGTGGCGACGGAGGTGGCTCTCCGGCCGCGGCCCGAAAGGAGGTGCCTTCGACTGGCAGCGGAGGCGGAGCGGGACGCAGCGGACGCGGCGGGGTCACCCGTGGCAGTTGGCGCGGCTGAGGCGGCGGCTCTGGCCTGCCTCTCTCCATGGGGGGGAGGGGGTCGTCCCAGCCTGTGTCCCAGCCGGGATTGTGAGCTCAGCCGTTTGTTGGCGGCCTTCCCCCTCCCCCTTTCGGTTAAGACCCTTCTAAGGCTTTTGCTACCCAGAACCCTACGCGGTTCAATTGGCAGCCCTCCGTCTCGGCCTTGCCCAATCACAATCGTTCCCGGACCGGCCTGCCAATCACAAGTGCGTTCTCTGGCCCACCCTCCTCTCTAGCCTCGTGCGGAGCCTTCGAATCACTCGCAGTGGCGGGGGCTGTGGCGCGTGTTGGCCATTTTCCCCCTCTGACTCTCCCTCTCTTCCGGAGTTCTCTTCCGGCCGTTGTCCTTAGTTACCCCTCCCCCGCCCAGAGCGCCTGACAATGGCGTTACCCAGGAAACAGTGTGGTTCCAAACCAATGACCTCCCGGGGACAAAGTTGTGAACCTTTTTCTCGGTCTGGGGAACCTTGTGCTTGCTCTTTGGACAGTCTGAATACATGATCAGCCCTGAGCATCACCAGGGGCGTCGAGTGTTTGCTGAGGGGTCGTGGGGAAATTTTTGTAACCTCTCAATAACCCAATTAGTTGATATTGCTGGGAAAGGTCTTGGACTTTTTGCTTTTACTCTGCTAGTTAAACTTGCCGTTAATCACCAGGTAATAACCTCCAAATTTGTCCAGTTCTTTTGGTCTCCATTGCAGTTACCCTTTCCAAGCATCCATGGTCTTTCACCTTGATATTGACTTAGCCCTATAAATAGTCTCTCTAATTTTCACTCTTGTCCTACTACACTCCAGCTGCTAGTGATATTTCAAAAATACAAATCTAGGATTGTTATATTGTTTTCCTACATCTCCATGGTTCCACACCAATCTCAGGACAAAAGTCTGAAATCCTTGGCAAAGCATATAAATCCGTGAATACCTTGGGTTCTATCTAGTACTTCTTACATTCTAACCCTGGCTCTTTGGCCTGCAGCCTCCCTGGTCTTACCATTCTGTTTCCGCCACAGGGCCTTTGAACATGCCCAGAATGCTATTTCTTCCTTGGTGTCTCTTTAAGCCATCCTGTTCATTTTTGAAAGTGTTGCTCACCTGGTACTTCTTCAAAGAAGCTATCTCTGAATCAAATTTCCTTTATCTACTCATACCTCCATCACTTCATTTAAAGTACTTACCACAATTTGCAACAATATATTTATTTATGATTCTACCAGCTCTCTCACTTGAATAAAAAGTCTTTAAAAGGCAAAACTGCTTAAGTTTTGCTAATCATTGATCCCCAGTGCCAACTATGGAGTCTGACATAAAGAAAGCATTCAATAACTAATTTGTTGAATAAATAAATGAATGAGGACTGCCTTAGTCGGATAATAAAACAGTAGAAATCACTACCTATATTAAGGGCTTATTCTTTTGGTAGATACTGCTCCAAATTCCTGCCCATGTTTATGCTTCTACCTTTACTAGAATGTGCCTATTTCCATTATCATCACCAAGAAAATCACAAAGAAATCTTACATTAAAATTTGCTGAATTTCTCAATAACATCCTGATCAAGAACTGTGGACTTATCTTGAAGTAAATGACATTTGCAACCAAGACAAGTTATCTTTAAAACAGGATCTCATTCTAATGTTCTGTTAAATGTGGTAAACAGGTTTTCTTGCACCTGGCAGGTAGAAATGGTTCTCAAACTCCATTTCAACCAAAAATAAATAAATAAATAAAAACTATTGATCCCAAAGAGCTTTTGTTTAGTGGGTTTTGTTCATCAATATTTACTATATTGCAAATAGAGATGTAAATGTAAAAAATAGTTATCAATTCATTTAAGATATCAATTATAAACCTATTACATGTTAACATATATTCATGAAAAATATGTGTTCTCTCAAATTAGAACACCAGCACTGTGAATCTAATGTCTGGCTTAATGTAAAAAACAACTGGATTGCCATGAGATTGCTTCTGTATTTCATCTCTTGTGATTTGCATGTCATGTAGGTTCTGGGAAACTTCCCTGTACACTCACAAGAGAATGATGTAAAAAGAGCAAATATTACCATTAAATTATTGTAAAAATTGTTTTAGCCTTGCATACTCTCTGAAAGAATTAGTTCCTGTATCACATTTTGGGAACTACTTGAACTAAGGTTGAAATGAAAGAGCCCGGTGTGTGCATAAGCAAAAGCTGAGGAAAAAGGCAGACAAAAGTTGGTGTTGGTTTTAATGCAAGATTTTAGTTTATATTCTGATCTGAATTGTCCTAAATTAATTGACAATATATATGTATGAGTTTATTTCTAAACTATATTCTGTTCTTTCAATCTATGTACTCTATCACAGTCTTAATTATTGAAGCTTTATGGTAAATTTTGAAATTAGGTCATGGAAGTCATTGAATTTTGTTATTTTTCAAAATCATATTGACTTGTCTTGGTCCTTTGGATTTAAAATACAAATTTTAAGATCGTCTTATCAATTTTTTTAAAAAAGGAACCCTGGTGATATTTAAATAGTACTTGCATTGAAATCTGCAGATTGATTTTGGGAAAACTGTCATCTTAACAATATTTAATCTTCTAATTTGTGAATATAGAACATACATCATTTATGTAGGTTTGTTTTGGACATTGATTTATAATTTTCAGCAAGAAAGTTCTGCATTTCTTTCATTACATTTGTTCCTGAATACTTTATTCTTTTTTGGAGCTATTTTAAATATAATTATTTTCTTAATTTCCTTTCCAGTTGGTTGTATGGTGATTTTTATATTCTTATTTTGTTGCCTTATTACTTGGGCTAGAACTTCCAGTCCAATGTTGAATAGAAGTTCTGAGAGTGGATATCCTTCCCTTAAACCCAATCTCAGGGAGAAAATGTTTTGTTAATTGTAGGTTTATGTAGTTGCCTTTTATCAAATTAAGGATGTTTGTTTTCTATTTCTCATTTCTTGAGAGTTTTCTCATTAATAATAGTTCACTTTTATCAATGCTTTTTCTGTGTCTATAAGAGATAACTAGATGGCTTTCTTCTTTATTCTAAGGGTCAGAAAAATTTTCCAGAAAAGGCTACATAGTAAAGATTTTTGACTTTGTGATCCATATGAGCTCTGTTGTAACCAATCAAATCTACTTTTGCAGCGTGAAAACAATTATAGACAAAATATAAATGAATGTGCTTGGCTATGTTTCCCTCAAAAAAAAGTTTTATTTACAAAAACAAAATGCATGCCAAAATGACTCTTGCTTTCTTTTATTAATATGTGTATCATATTAATTCATAATCAGATATCTAGCTAACATACATTCCTGGAATAAATTCCACTTGGTCATTAGTGTATAATTCTTTTTATACATCAGTGGATATAATTTGCTATTATTTTAAGAATTTATGTTTTGAGTACTGGTCTATAGTTTTCTTGAATTATCTTTGTGGTTTTGGTATTAGGGTAAAGTGAGTGGAAAGTATTCCCTTCTGTTCTGTTTTTGAAAAGTTTTGTGTTTGAATTAGTATTATATAATTTTTAGTATTATTATTTCACTGGTAAAGCCATTTAGTCCTGTACTTTTATTTATAGAATGATTTTTTAGTAATTTAATTTAATTTCTTTACTTGATATAGATCTATTAAGTTTTATTTTTCTTCTTGAGTCAACTTTGATCATTTCTGTCTACACATTTGCCCATTTCATCTAGGTTGACAAATTCTTGCCATAAGGTTGTTTATAATATTCCTTTATATTTCTTTTAATTTCTGTAGGGTTCACAATGTTTCTGCTTTCATTTCTAATTTTGGGTAATTTCTGTTTTCTTTCTTTTGCCTTGGTCATTTTGCCAAAATTTTATCAATCTCATAAATCTTTTCAAGAAATCTACATAACTTTCATTGATTTTCTCTATTAATTTGTTTTTTATTGATTTCTGCTATGATCTTTATTATTGTTTCATTCTGCTTACTTTGGCTCTTCTTTTTCTAGTTTTTTAAGGTGGAAGCTTAGTTAATTATTTTTTATAGATTATTGATTTTAAATCTTTCTTCTTTAAAAAATGTTTAAAGCTATTAATTGGTGAAGTACGGTGGTTCACACCTGTAATCCTAGTACTTTGGGAGGCTGAGGCAGTAGGACTGCTTGAGCTCAGGAGTTCAAGACCAGCCTAAGCAAGAGCAAGACCCTGTCTCTGCTGAAAAAAGAAAAACCAGGTGTAGTGGCAGGTACCTGTAATCCCAGCTACTCTTGAGGCTGAGGCAAGAGAATTGCTTGACTCCAGGAGTTTGAGGTTTCTGTGAGCTATGATGCCACAGGCAGTCTACTCAGGGCATAGAGTGAGACTCTGTCTCAAAAACAAAACAAAACAAAGCAATTTATTGCCCTCTATTGTAGTGCTTTAGCTGTATTCCATTAATTTTGATATGTTGAGATTTTATGTAAAAGATACTAATTTCCCTTGTGATTTCTTTGACCTATCAGTTATTTAAAAGCATGTTGTTTAATTTCAAACTATATGAAGATCATCCAGATTGCCTTCTGCTATTGATTTCTAATTTAATCCCATTGCAGTCAGAGAACCATGCCTTGTTTTATGACCTTGTATGTTTCCTATTCTGGAAAATGTTTTGTGTGTACTTCAAAAGAATGTATATTCTACAGCTGTTGGGTGGAGTGTTCTAGCTGATTGATAGTGTTGCTCAAGTACTCTATATCCTTTCAGATTTGTTGTCTAGTCATGTTACCAATTGGTGAGAAAGAAATACTGAAATATCCAAATACTATATATAATTACTAAATAATCCTTTTGTTTCTATTTTTCCTTCTTGTATTTTGGGGCTTTCTGGTTAGGTGCAAGTATATTTATGATTGTCATATCTTTTTGATGAATTAACCCTTTTATCATTATGAAATAGTCTTT
>CAUYON010119495.1:0-26768 GCA_963573935.1 Arctocebus calabarensis
CTGAAACATTTTCATCAAACTGTTCAACATAGCCTTCATGGCACTTTCCTAGTTATTACATGAAGACATTTGTATTCTGCATTTAGTAAGTTTCATCTGTACCCTTCTAAGATGCACCGTAGATGTGATCCCACCAATTACCCTCCTTCCACCCACCCCCTGTCCCCTCCCCTCCCATGCCTCTTTCCCCATATTCTTGTGTTATAATTGGGTTATAGCCTTCATATGAAAGCTATAAATTAGGTTCATAGTAGGGCTGAATACATTGGATACTTTTTCTTCCATTCTTGAGATACTTTGCTAAGAAGAATATGTTTCAGCTCCATCCATGTAAATATGAAAGAGGTAAAGTCTCCATCTTCCTTTAAGGCTGCATAATATTCAATGGTATGCATGTACCACAATTAATTAATCCATTCGTGGATCGATGGGCACTGGGGCTTCTTCCATGACTTAGCAATTATGAATTAGGCTGCAATAAACATTCTGGTACAGATATCTTTGTTATAGTATGATTTTTGGTCTTCTGGGTATATGCCTAGTAAAGGAATTATAGGATCAAATGGCAATTCTATTTTTTGATCTCTAAGTATTCTCCAAACATCCTTCCAAAAGGAATGTATTAGTTTGCATTCCCACCAGCAATGTAAAAGTGTTCCCTTTTCTCCACATCCATGCCACGATCTCTGGTTTTGGGATTTCGTCATGTGGACTAATCTTACTGGAGTTAGATGATATCTCAAAGTAGTTTAGATTTGCATTTGTCTGATGATTAAGGACGATGAGCATTTTTTCATGTGTCTGTAGGCTGTACACCTGTCTTCTTTGGAGAAGTTTCTCTTCAAGTCTTTTGCTCACCCTGAGATGGGATCACTTGTTCTTTTCTTGTAATACATTTGAGTTCTCTGTGGATTCTGATTCTTAAACCTTTGTCGGAAGCATAACCTGCTAATATTTTCTCCCATTCTGAGGGCTGTCTGCTTGCTATACTTACTGTGTTCTTGGCTGTGCAGAAGATTTTTAGTTTGATCAGGTCCCAGGAGTGTATTTTTGATACTGCTTCAATTGCCTGGGGAGTCCTTCTCATAAAATAGTCACCCAGGCCAATTCCTTTAAGAACTTTCCCTGCACTTTCTTCTAGTATTTTTATAGTTTCATGTCTTAAGTTTAAGTCTTTAATCCAGTGAGACTCTATCTTAGTTAATGGTGAGAGGTGTGGATCCAGTTTCAGTCTTCTACAAGTCACCAGCCAGTTCACCCAGATTGTTAAATAGGGAATCTTTTCCCCATTGAATGCTTATCAAAGATCAAATAATGGTAAGTAGCTGGATTCATCTCTTGGTTCCCTATTCTGTTCCATACATCTACCTCTCTGTTTTTGTGCCAGTACCATGCTGTTTTGATCACTATAGATTCGTAGTACAGTCTCAGGTCTGGTAGCGTGATTCCTCCTGCTTTGTTTTTATTTCTGAGTAATGTCTTGGCTATTTGAGTTTTTTTTCTGATTCCATTTAAAATGAAGTATTTTTTTTTGAGATCTTTAAAGTATGACAATTGAGCTTTAATAGGAATTGCATTAAAATTATATATTGCTTTGGGTAATATGGACATTTTAACAATGTTGATTCTTCCCAGCCATGAGCATGGTATGTTTTCCTATTTGTTGACATGTTCAGCTATTTCTTTTCTTAAAGTTTCATAGTTCTCCTTATAGAGATCTTTCACGTCCTTTGTTAGGTAAACTCCCAAATATTTCACCTTCTTTGCAACTACTGTGAAAGGGATAGAGTTCTTGACTGTTTTTTTGGCTTGGCTATTGTTGATATATATAAAGGCTACAGATTTATGGGTGTTGATTTTGTAGCCTGAGACATTGCTGTATTCCTTGATCACTTCTAAGAGTTTTGTAGTAGAATCCCCAGTGTTTTCCAGATATACAATTATATCATCTGCAAAGAGTGAAAGTTTAATCTCTTCTGACCCTATGTGGATACCCTTGATTGCCTTTTCTTCCCTAAGTGCAATGGCTAAAACTTCCATTAAAATGTTAAAGAGCAATGGAGACAGTGAGCATCCTTGCCTGGTTCCTGATCTAAGTAGGAATGATTTCAATTTAACTCCATTCAGTATGATATTGTCTGTGGGTTTGCTGTAGATGGCCTCTATCAGTTTAAGAAATGTCCCTTCTATACCAATTTTCTTAAGTGTTCTGATCATGAAGGGATGGTGGATATTATCAAAAGCTCTTTCTGCATCAATTGAGAAGTTTTATTATTTTTAATTGTCCTGTAAAGACGATATGCCAATTAGTCTATTCAAAGTCTGTGTCAATTTCTTTTCCCATCATTCATACTGCTTATTAGCAAAGGTTTTTGCCCAATAGGTGAATAGTGACATTTTTATGTTAAGTTGCTTTCTACGATTATAAGATTGAGCATTTTTCATCTTTTCTTAAGCCACTTATATTTCTTTTCTAGTGTTCTCTGTTTGTATCCTCTGTTCCTTATTGAGGTTTTTTGGTTTGTTTTTCTTTGCAAAATTAGCCTTTTGGGTGGTAGAAATATTTTCTCAAGCTTTCATTTGCCTTTTCACTCTATTTTTTCCATATATAAATTTTTAATTTTAATATAATGAAAATGATCTTTCATTTTTTCATCTTAATATCTGAGCTTTTCCATTTTGGATTATAGAAATATTCCTCCATGTCTCCTTCTCCGACCTAGGACTTTATAGATTGGTTTATATCAAAAAATCATTTGTTTATTTGGAATTTAATTGCAGGTAGGCAGTAAGGAAAAAATTGAAACAATCTGTAGACAGCTGGGTCAGAGGGTTGACAAAGATGAGCCATCAACACAAACCCCACAGGAATTGCAGTTTACTGTGATATGCACAGTAGATGCATTTTAAACAAAGTGTGCCGGGAGCCATCAGGCATGCAGATGTTGGCCAGCTTGCATCCTCAGCTTTCTCTTCTTCATGGGAAACAAATAGGTTGCTTACAATGGTATTTTGTTTTTCCAAAAGAAGGTCCTTTCAGGTCTACCATAATTACTTTGCCAATTTGCAAAACTATCTTTCACATATCACATTACCTGGTTCCCACTCTCTGGGAGTGACATGATTTCTTCTTTTGCCACTAGGCCCACATTGCCATCTGATCACAGGTTAGATATTAATATGCCATCTGTGGATGTGACAGTCAGTGACAGCCCACATTTCAAGGTCAAGGAGGGATGGAGCACATAAGGCAAGACCAGGACCTACCACTGGGCTCCCTCTTTGTCTTTTTTTCCAGATGGTTTTTCAGTTGTTCTGACAGGTAGAACAACATCCTATTGTGGTGGATAAGAACACAAACTCCAGATTAAAACTATTTGGTGTTACACTTGCACTCTGCCACTTTTGAGCTATAGGGTCAAGAGCCAAGTTTATGTCACCTTTCTGTACTTTGGTTTCCTTATCCATAAAGTGAAAATTGTAACATAGTGTGCTATTAAATAAATAAATGTATGTAAAGTGCTTAAAAATTTCTTGGTACAACAAGTATTGAGTAAATGTTTAAAAGGCCTTTCCTTAATCCGGAACATATAATAGTTTCTCTATTTTTCCCTTAGGATTTTACATATTCAATTATATAAAAATGTGTAACATTTATAACAAATGTTGTAATGTATAATACATGTACAACATTATACTAAAAATTTAAAAATTTATAGGAAAAAGTATTATAATTATGAATAATATCGCTATTATGTAAACAATGCATTTGCTTCCAAATGTCATCTTAGTTGTATACTAAATTTGCATATGTGTTTGAGTATAGTTCTGGATTCTCTACCATGATTTATTCACCTACTTTAATCACATTTGCTTTATAATATGTTTTATTATCTCAGAGAGCTTGCCTAATTCATTAATAATCCTTTGCAGAATTATTTTTCTACCTAAGCTCGCATTTTAATATTTATATAAAAATCTTAGAACCAGCTGCTCTGATTTTTAAAAATTGATTGGCATTTTATTGAGGTTGCAATAAATTTACATATTCATTTAGAGAGCATTGACAGTCTTACAATATTAGCTTTTCCTAATTCCAATAAAAGGAGGAGGTCTCATTTCATCCCTACAAGGTCTGTGCTTTTAAAAAAAGAGAGAGAGAGAGAAAAGAAAAAAGGAGTAGCTCTCCACACATATTCAAGCTCTTTTCTCTCAAAGGAGTTTAAATGTTTTCTGAACGTCGTCTTTATACAGTTCTGCACAGTTCTTGTTAAGTTTATTCCATTTTCCTCCCTCCCTTCCTTCCTCCTTTCCTTTTTTCCTCCCCTTTTCTTCTCTCTTTCTGCTATGGTAAATGGCACCAATTACTTTTTATTTATAAAGGGGAAAATAGTCAATTGCCCTTTTGTGAGCCTGGATCCTGTAACTCAGCGGTTCTCAACCTTCCTAATGCTGCAGCCCTTTAATACAGTTCCAGTGGGTTGCGACCCACATGTTGAGAACCGCTGCTGTAACTGGATAAGAAAAACTAATGGAAATCTTCTAATCTCACCTTCCTCGTTGCAATTTTGTATAATCATCAGATGTTAGAAGGAGATAAACTGAGTCAAGTAAACACCTGTTTTAGGAAGAAGTTCCCAGAGGAGATAGCAGCCTAGAGAACAAATGAAGAGGGAACAATTGTGCCTGTGCAGAGGGTGACTGCTATCAAGTGACTGGAGTAATGCACCATGAACAGCTCGATCAGTAATGGCACAGAGGAGAAATGCTTAACTCTGATCAAAGCAGTTGGTCTCTAGGCTTAACTTATGATGGTGGATGCTTTAGATTATTTTAAATAATTGAACTCAAACTAAATAAATGAAGCATTCTAATCAAGAAGATAGACATGAAAATTGAAATTATAAAACCAGTAGCATTAAGATATAAATACAAGGACAAGTTTGTTGAAAAAAATTCTAAAACAGGAGATGGCTCACGCCTAGCGCTTTGGGAGGCTGAGGTGGGAGGATCCCTTGAGCTCAGGAGTTGAAGACCAGCCTGGGAAACATAGTGAGACCCCCCCCTACTAAAAATAGAAAAAATTAGCCAGGCATTGTGGTGAGCACCAGCTACTGGGGAGGATGAGGCAGGAGGATTGCTTGAATCCAGGAGTTTATGAGTTTGAGGTTGTTGTGAGCTATACTGATACCACAGCACTCTGGCCCAGGTGACAGAGTGAGACTTTGTCTCATAAAAAAACAAGTGTGTGTTACATTTATATATATATATATGAAACAAAACAAAGTCAATAAGATCAAGACTAGTTTTTTATAATAGAAAATTCAAATAAACAAAACTAAAGCACTAGAAGGTGATAACAGTCTAGAACTCTTTATTATTTAAAAAACTTATATTCTTATGTCAATAAAATAGAAAATGAAAGATTCTTGAGAAAATATAAATGGCAAATTGATTTAAGAAAAAGTAGAAAACTGACTTACAAATAAGGATGGAAGAATTTATTTAACCAGTAAAGCAATTTCCCCCAATAAAGGTTCTGGAGTCAGCTGTTATGAAAGCTACTCAAGCCATTTTTTTAAAGACTAAGCATAACCCTGATACGAAAGAGGCGAGAGATGAGACTTGTTGAGACTGCCCGGCTCGGATGGATTTTACACATAACTTCTTTCTTACTCAGTGCTAAGTGAAGTCGGAGATGTCACAAATACATGCGATTCTCCTAAAACCTTAGGACAGAGGGTAACCATTACCCTTATTTTACAGATGAGCAAACCGAAGAAGTGAGAAGCTAAGGAACATGTTACCCGATGACACACAGGCGATGTGTGATGGTACAGGGAGATGGCATAAAATCGTGTCCTAAAGCATGTCCTCTACCTCAGAATCACCCCAGTTTAGATCCCAGCTGTCCCGCGTTTCAACCATTGGGACTTAGGGCAAAGTGATTAATCTTTTTGTGCTTCAGTTTCCATACAGTGGAAATAAATAAGTGTAGGACTGAGAAATAAATAAGATAATTACATAAAGAATTTAGAACAGGGTGGCACCTGTGGCTCAAAGGAGTAGGACACTGCCCCCATATACCAGAAGTGGTGGATTCAAACCCAGCCCTGGCCAAAAAAAAAAAAGAAGAAGAATTTAGAATAGTATCGAACATAGCAAACACTCCTTGAGCATAATACTATTATTGCTAAAATAGGACATGAATATACATATAAAAAGACACTATTCAGGCAGCTTCTGTGACTCAGTAAGTAGAGTGCCCACTCCATATACTGAGGGTGGCAGGTTCAAACCCAACCCTGGCCAAACTGCAGCAAAAAATAGCTGGGCATTGTGGCAGGCACCTTTAGTTCCAGCTACTTGGCATCCTGAGGCAAAAGGATCGCCTAAGCCCAAGAGCTGGAGGATCTGTGAGCTGTGATGCCACAGCACTCTACCGAGGGCAACAAAATGAGATTCTATCTCTAAAAACATATATATATATATATATATATGACATCATTCAAACTTACAAATATAAATGCAAACTGAAATGATAATACAATAAGAGTTATCTACCCTATCACCAAGTTGAGTTGAACTGAGGAATGAATACAAAGATGTTTTATTCATCACTTTAATATATCCAATAAGAAAAAATATAAAATATATAATGCAATAATCTCAATAGATCATTATAATACTATTTCTAAACTAAAAGCCAAGCAAACTGACAGTTAAGATCTGCAAATGATCATGTCTATATGAAATAAGCTGCCAACATCATACTCCATGATAAATTACCTGGAACAGAGAGTCTATGACTCTCAGAGCATAAACATCACTGTAGAGCTTTTAAAAACTTACTCCAGACCAATTAAATCAGACGGGACTCCAGCAACAAAGCAGGAATAGCTGGTGTAGAAGAAAGCTAATTAGAATCAAGAACTAAGTAGGATAGGCATACCATGACAATTTTTATGTAATATTGTTTTAGAAGTTCTGGTGTATGCAATAAAACATGAGATACATAAGAGAGAAAATATTGGCCGGGAGAAGATAAGATTATCATTTGTAACCAACATGATTATGTTCTTAGAAAATGCAGGAGAATAAACTGAAAAACTGGAAGATTGGTAAGAAAATTTACTTATCTGCAAAGGCAGCTGTC
Source organism: Arctocebus calabarensis (assembly GCA_963573935.1). NCBI lineage: Eukaryota > Metazoa > Chordata > Mammalia > Primates > Lorisidae > Arctocebus > Arctocebus calabarensis. Next base: position 7,157 of record CAUYON010119495.1, read on the forward strand.
CAGTGTATCAACAACAATACAAGTTGGAAGATGTAATGATAAAGATTTCATTAGATTATTGACAAAAAGAAAAAAGAAGTAACCCCAGACATGCAGTATTTAGATAAAAGATATAGCAAAGCTTATTGCTGAGAATATAGCCTTGACCCAGTGAAAAGGTGACCTGGGATTCAATGACAAACGGGTCTGAGAAAGGGGATCATAGAACTCCATCCCTGCTTTAATTAAACAAATCCATTTTTCTTATTTTTAATGTTGATCTTCTGCATAAGATTCTACTTGAAGAAACGTTTTGGCTACTAACAATAACAACTTAATGTTCAGACACCTTTAACCTAGATAAAGATTTCCTTAAGAATATCTGTTCCCTTTGCTCTACAGGGAAAGTTATTCCTTGATTTGTTCATCTAGTTACTTGTTTTATATTTTTTGGAGGACGCCGCAATGTACAAAACTCACCAACATTTGTTGAGCACCTACTAGGAGCCACTACTGTATTGGGTTCTTTCTGTACTTTACCTCATTTAATTTTTGCAAATACCATATGAGAAAGATATGATTTCCAATTTGCAGAGAATGGACAACGTTCAAAGTAAGGAACTTGCCCAAGACTCACAAATGGTGTGAGCCGTAGCTATTTTCTTTTTCCAACATACCACACCATTCCTTGGCAAGTAAAAAATTTGAGATTATAATAATGCTTGTGGTGGTGTTCAAGGCCCACTGAAATATTGATGAGGAGGCTGATGTTGGTGGATGTGGGAAAGGAAGAGAAAAAGATGTTGACATTGGTGAAGGTGATGCATATGGGATGGTTGTTTCTGGTGGTAGAGGTGGAGCTGTTCTCTCTGAGAGCTCATCCTACTGTCACTTGAGATAGCTTGGCAGCAGCCAGAATGAGCTAGGACACCCAGTTAAACACCTGTCTTAAGAGAAGTAGGCCTGGGGTCTGGAGATTAGAGGACACATGTGAGGGAACCGAGGAAGTGGTATTAAAGAAGAGATGTGGAATGAAGTGACTCACGTTGAAACTGTGTCACCTGCAAACACTACTCGGGCAGAGCATGTAGCTTGCCTGGACATACTTCCTCCACCTGCAGCAGGGCTCAGAATCACAGCATTCCTACTTCCACTGCTCTGATGTCAGTAGGCCCTACCCTGTGCTTAGGAGGAGGGAGCGGCAGCTGGTGGTATTGTGCTTACTGAGCATACTGCTCTGCAACCTTGGAATTAGTCGGGCATGCTTTCCCTAGTAGACACAAAGATTCTTATCTCTTTAATGGTATCCTTTTGTGGTGTCCTTAACTGATGCACAGCTTAAGCCAGAGCTTAATCATGTTTAAATAAACTGTCGATTAAAGTTCTAGGTTCATAAAACTGAGCCTAAGCCAATAACCCTCAGATTGCTGGAGCTGCAGCAATCTTGGGCTACTCTGGAGTCTCTTAAGATCTTACTTAGAACAACAAATACTCCTGTTTCCACTACAAAATGACACAGGCAAATTTATGGGACCACTGACATTTCCTGATTAAACAATAACAAATAACGAAACTATGTCTTAGATTCTAGGAAATAAAATTTCTCATTTTTAATGAGATCTGTCACCATCTCAGATCTGTGTGAAGTTGAAAGAAATATTATGGACATCTATAAGTAAGAATTAACAATTCAGAGTATAAGGAATCAAAGGTAACCAGATGATTTAGTTGTGTCCCAAGCAAGATGTCCTAATTTCATAATTATTTATGTACTCAAAGAAACAGAATAAATGTTCATTCCATCTAAGAGGTAGTTCTTTCTATCCAAGTAAAAATGCAGCATACACACCCCAAGTTTGGACTGAAAATAGATTATTAGCATTATAATTTATGTAAATGGTGCTCTATTCGTGTGAAGGAAATTGTATCTCTTAGTCTTATGCTAATTTTTGCATAAATAGATTATAAATAATCATTTGAGAGGATTTCAGTTTCTAGCCAAAACTACAAGTTCAAAGGGTTTACTGTTTTATCAAACCTGGAAAGAATGACTCTAAACCTTTAAGAATTAGAAAAAACACTATTTGGTGTTCTGAAAGTTGTATTTCTTAAGGTTCGGAAGAGCAGTAATTTCCAATGTTACTGGGATTTATTGAATATGCTTGTCTTATTGGTAGTTCTTGAGAGGAGGATGAGTGTAAATTTCTCAAACTGAGTATGTATCATGAAGGAGGGCTTGTTAAAACCGGTGTTCCAGCTGCAGAGATCCTGATTCAGAGGGCTGAGTGGGGGCCAGGTAAAAAGGTGTAGTTCTACTGAGTTCCTAGGTGATGCTGATGGAGCTGGCTCTAGTGCCACACTTTGAGAAGCAGAGCTTTAAAGGGTGGACGTGGACTTGGACCCAGAAGGCTGGAGGAGTGGCTGGAGCCACAGCCGTTGGGCTGAACACACTGTGGAGACCACGTCACCTGGCAGTGGGGGCTTTGGCTTTGCTTCTTCCAGCTGCTCTGCGGACATTGCCAATCAGGAACTTCTTTTATGGTCCAACCTGGGTGAGGGAGGCTGTGTTTATAAACTCCAGAGGAGCCTTTTAGACCTCGCCAAGAACCAGGCCAAGACAGGCAAGTTCCTTTCAGTCTCCTTTTGTCAGTGGGCAGAATGTTTTCTAGTTCTCTCTTTCAACTGAAGCTGTACATCTTTAAGCGTCCTGGCTTTAAGTGCCCTGCGTGTGTTTTGTTTCTTGTTCAATTCTAGTCTTTATTACTTTTGATACTGGAATTTCAGGTTCTTGGTCTGGGTGATTTGAAGAATAAATCTGCGGACCACAGATCAGTGGTATAAGACAGAATTTATTTACAGAAAAGAATACAAAAAACACTAAAGCTCCTGGTAGAGAGAAATAACTCAAGTGGGGAGAGAAAAGCTCTCTCCGTTTCTCTCCTGGTCTTTCCACGTCTCAGTTTAGGCTTTTAGTCTCCAGGTATATATAGGTGTATGGGTTTCTTGGCCGGGAAACGAATGAACACAGTCCCTTCCACCAGGGCAAGGTGAAAGAATGTGTCAGTGAATGAATACAGTCCCTTCCGTCTTGGCCAGGAGAATGAATGTATCAATGAATGAACACAGTTCCTTCTGCAAGGTACTGCCCAAGAACCTTGGGCAAGGTAAATGAATGTATTAATGAATGGAGACATCCATTCATGGAATTGAGGCCTAGGAAATTCACATGAAATTGACCTAGGCATAGGAAATGGGGGGTTCCGTATTTAGTCCTAAGTATAAAGTGAAGGAGACATCAAGGCACCTCCTCTGCAGTTGTCCGGCCTTTTTGGCTATTGGAGCCTCCGGTGGGGGTTGGAGGTCCCCCTCTTTGCCTATCATCCAGCCGGTTGGTTACTCAGCCGACTGCAGCCGCACCAACACCGCCAAAGTGGAGGCGGCAGGTCCGCCAGCTCCGCTGAGCTGACTAGGGCGCCAAATGTCCTACATCACTTTCATTCAATTTTCTTTGGATTTCATTTACTATTTTTCCTCTAATTTTTCAACGTGGATGCTTAGACCAGTGCTTTTTTTCAGCCTGGCTTCTTTTCTAATGTGTTAGAACTGAAGTTGATATTTAACTTCCAACTTTCTACCTGGAGTTGGTTCAGGCCTCGCCTTCTCTTCCTGAGCAACTATTAAAATCCAGACTCCTTGGTGGGACAAAGCAGCCCACTCTGTCAGGCAGCTGGAGCCACTAGGGCTTGCCAGCCACCCTGGCTTTCAGTTTTCTCCTGTTTTTTTTTTATTTGTTTCGTTTTGTTTCTTTTTCCTAGGAAGTTCCTTCTCTCTCTCACCAGCTCTCTCACCTCAGATTTGTTTGTTATACTTGACAAATCGGTTCCAGGAGTTCAGTGGTAACAGGCTTTCCAGGCTATCTGCTCTATCACTTTCCTAGACATAGAAGTCTAGAGATAAAAACACTGGTAAACTATGAGAATAAAATGATAATGCCTGTCAAGCCCTTGGCTCGGTGCCTGCCAGATAGGACGTTCTTGGTAAATACGAGCTACCATTATTACCATTACTGTGTTTGCATGCCTATATCTCAACGGATTACGAGGGGCAGAGGTAAGAGATGAGCTGCTGAAGGCCGCAATCCCACTAGGAGGAGTGGCCAAAATCCAAATGTAACAAAGTCTATAGTAACTCATTGAGGATATATTATGTCTTCTGGAGACACAAGAACCTGACTTAATCAAGAGAAAATTCTACAAAAGGAAAAAACCTGGAATCAAATTGGGGCCATACACAGCTCCTGAGGCTTAGCATGCAGGACTCTAGGGCAGGGGTTCTCACCCTGTGGGTCGTGACCCCTTTGTAACAATGAAAATATATCCTGCATTTCCGATATTTACATTACGATTCATAACAGTAGCAAAATTACAGTCATGAAGTAGCCATGAAAATAATTTTATGGTTGGGGGTCACCACAACATGAGGAACTGTATTAAAGGTTCCCGGTATTAGGAGGCATTAGGAAGGTTGAGAACCACTGCTCTAGGGGAACCACCCAATAGACCCTAGCTGTCACAGTGGCTGTGACACACTCCTCCAAAATATGTATGATGACAAAGCTAAAAAGGAAGCGGAACTGTGGGAATGAGGTGGGTGCGGTGGCTTACGTCTATAGGCCCAGCTACCCAGGAAGTTGAGGCGGGAGGATTGCTTGAGCTCAGAAGTTTGAGGTAGCAGTGAACTATGCTTGTGCTACGGGCACTCCAGTCTGGGCTACAGAATGAGACCCCATCTCTACAAAAACATAATAACAATACATTAGCCAGGCATGGTGGCACATGCCTGTGGTCCCAGCTTCTCAGGAGACTGAGGCAGGAGAGGAGGATCACTGGAGCTCAGGAATTTGAGGCTGCGCTATGGTTATGCTACTATACCCCAGCTTAAACAATAAATGAGATGCTGTCTTTAAATAAACAAATGAATAACTACGATGTGGAATGAGCTAGACCTCTCTTCTAGGCAGTAATTAGGAGTGTTCCTGCTGTCTCCCAGGTACACACCCTATGTTTAAAATAAATTAATAGTTGAAAAGGGGACGATTGCTTGAAGTAAGGATTTTGAGACCAGCCTGAGCAAGAGTGAGGCCCCATTTCTACAAAAAGAAAAAAAAAAAGAAAAATCTCAGCATGGTGGCATGTGCCTGTAGTCCCAGCTGTTCAGGAGGCTGAGACAGGAGGATCATTTGAACCCAGAAGTTTGAGGTTGTTGTGAGCTATGTTTTTTTTTCCTACTTATATTGCTTTATGTCAAAGCTCTGAAAATTCTCATTAATCAGATGGGTTAAAGTAAGTTGTATTCAGTCCATCCAAAGTATTTGTGAGAAGAGCTAAGTGCTGGATTCCCAGGAGGGCCATGTGGCTCCTCTCCTAACTCTGCCCTGTCTCTCTTCTCTCTCTCCCATTGTCTGCACTGAACACCAGCCCCTGTCTGCCTGTACCATGTCGTGTTGCAGACAGTTCTCTGAGTGGCTGTTCTTGTCAGTTCTGGGTTGGGTTTTAAGATGGAGGCCATAATCCTTGGAGGCTAAGCAGACCCCCACCAGAGCTAAAGTGTTGGACAAATTATAAGACAGTGGAATGAGGAAACAGGTTGGGCCAGTTACCAAAATGAGGGCACGAGGTTAGAACAGCAAAAACAAGGAGGCTGAGCTGCCCAGTCTAGCCACTGCACAGACTCCTGGGTTGACCCTGCCTGGGTGCAGGACTGCCCAATAGCTGAGCATGGAGATGGCTGGGAGGGGTGGCGCCAGGCTGCAGCGAGAGGAGGGGGAGACCCAGAGGAGGATGAATCGTGGTGCCCCAGCTGAGCTTGGAGATGGGTGGGAGGGGTGGCGCCAGGCTGCAGGGAGAGGAGGGGGGACCCAGAGCTGGGAACCACAGCCATTCCCAGGGATTGCTTGCTGGGGCATCACGATTCTCTCCTTTGCCAAGGCCAGGGTTAAGTGAGGAGCAGAGTCCTTGATCTCCCCCTTCAGTGCCGCCTGTAACCAGGGTCAGAAGCTCCATATCAACTTTCACTGTGGTTCTGCAGGTCCCCTGTGGGACGGTAAGTCTTCCTCTCTGAGGAACTTCAACATAAAGCCTTTCTGCGAGATAACAGTATCTCTCAAGTCAGAGAAGATGCAGACACCAGGTCCCTTCAGAAGCAGAGACAAGGAGAGCCACATGTCCCAAATCCATGGGCCTCTGCTGACGGGCCGGGAAAGGGGGAAGCATGGGAGATGGACGTGCGTTCAGGTACCAGGCCTGTTGTAAGATGTCTGGGCTGTCATGATCAGTCTGTTGGTATCTCACTCTGTGTAGCCCTGGGAAGGAGAGTGACCAGGTAAGCCAGGTAGGTGACCAGGCTTTGGGCTCCACGTTACCTCATAAACACGGGGGAACACCCCCATCCTGGGATGACTTTGTGACCAGGATGGCTTTACTGCAGTTTTGTGGGTAAAATGCCCTCAACTCACTTGTCTGAGTGCTGCTTCATGACCGTCTCTGGCTTTTTCAGGAGGTAATGGGAGTCTGAAGTTTGAGAGAGGGGACAGGGCAGGTGCTGGGGTTCCAAAATATTCTGTTCCAATATTATGAGGCCATAGTGATGGCACATGGATGATGAGGGAAGGAAGGAGAAAAAGGGAAATGATGTGTAGACTTGTCCCATTCAGGATCCTAAGAGATACTGAGTGTGAACTAAGGCTTTTAAGTGGGAAGAGGATATTCTTCAGTGTATTCAGGATTTAAAGACTATGTTCATCAGCAAAACAATCAGGTTGCAGAAACAACCTAAATGCCTATCAACTCAGGAATGGATTAACAAGCTGTGGTATATTATTCAGTCATAAAAAATGACGGTGACTTTACATCTTTTGTATTAACTTGGATGAAGTGGAAACACATTCTTCTCAGTAAGTATCATAAGAATGGAAAAGCAAATATCCAGTGTACACAATATTAATATGAAACCAACAGACAGTCTAATTCACACCCTTATAGGAGAAAAACTCATTTTGATTCAAGTTGGGGAAGGGGGAAAAATGGAGGAGGAAAGGGGATGAGGTAGGGGGAAGAAGGGAGAGAGTTGTGATGCTCCCACTGAATGGGCACAATGCAGGGGTGTATGGCACACCTTTTGGGTACAGGACATAACTACAAGAGGGACTCTACCTGACAAATTCAACTAGTGTGACTTGGTTGTACCCTCACATTAACCTGAAATTAAAAAAAAAAAAGAACACAGCCATAGGGCTACCCCCCCAAAAAAAAACCCAGAAAACAAAAAAGTCAGGTTGCAAATTAGTTTGATTATTAAATTACACACAAGATAATGAAAACTAATTGCTGTAGAGCATTTTACAAAGTGAGCCATATAACGTTGTATTTGATGCTCACAATAACTGCCATTCAGGAAGTGTCTGCTGTGAACTTGCTCCTTTATGCACATCCTCTCATTTAATTTTCACAACTTCTTTGTGAAGAAGGTATTGCTGTTATCACCAGTTATAGGTGTGGAGACTGGAGCTCAAGTAGGTCAAACAACTTATCAAAAATCACAAGGCTGAGTTTCCCACGCAAGCCTTTAACCACAGAGCTAAACCATCTCTTCAGACCTGGCAGGTAGGAACTAACAGCTGCATTTATTTTGTAAGGCAGGGGATTTTGGTTTATATTAGGTTGAACTGTATGAAATGGCTGACGTTCTACCATTTTTGACTTATGAAAAATATCATATGCTACAGCTTAATGGATACTCAGTGAATTAACTGAGGTCATCCCAGGCAATGTGTCCTCCTAAGACCCTAAGCTCTCTTTCTTTCTACTACTCCATCCAATCTGTGAATAACTGTCTAATTTACTCCCAGATGTCTACAGGTTGCCACTCCTTGGGGTCTCACCACTTTGTGGGTGACATTTGTAATGAGACTGTGAGACTGTAGGAGATAGTCCCAGAGAGATTAGGACTAGCCAAGCCCTACTCCAGATTGAGGGAGTGGTCCCCACGAAGTCACACACAAGGAAGAGCTGTGCCTTCAAGGGACTTGAGGTAGTTGGGGTTGGCTAGAGCACAGCCCTCTGACTATGAAGGTGGAAAGATTGTGGGGTACACCACAAAGTGCCTAGAAATATTAAAGAGGATAAATGGTATCCCCTACAGAGTAGCATTTATACATTTTAGGCATCAAGTGACATCTTAGATCTCTGCTAAGAAGACCCTCCCTGTGTGTGTGCAGGAAGGATCAGAAGGCCATGGCTGAAGCAGGTGCACTAGTTAGGAGAAATCTCAGCAAGACAGGATGAGTGCCTGAGACAGTGACAGAGGGGACAGAAGACAGGTGTGTGGGACTATTTTAAGGTAGAATTGACAGGCCTTAGTTATTGGAAGTGAGGGATGTTCTACAAGTGTTGAATGTGTTTGGAATCTACAAATCAATTCTCAGCCTCACTACGTCTTACACTGTCACTCAAACTCCCAGAACAGGAAGGATTCATCCTCTGAGCCCCAAGTCACTAAGAGCTATGCCCTTTTTAAAAAGAAATATGGGAATAAGAGGAATCTTCCCACCTGGACATTGGTTATCAGGGGAAGCCTCTTCTCTCGTGACAGGGCCAACATTCTGCAGTACATACTGGCAGAATCCGTTCTCATTATTGACTGCCGTGCTTTATGGGTTGTCAACTATTCTGATCATTATTGCTACTTTTTGCCTAAGGGGACAAACCAATTAATTTTATTGGGATGAGAAGTGCTACACAAGGATGTGTGTGTTCTGAATCCTTAGTTACTCAATGGAAAACATACTTTTGAATATCCCTAAATTCTTTGGAGGAAAGGAAGTTTAGGCATCAGAATCTAACGATAGAGTTTGCTGGATGATATTAAATGCCCAGGGATAAAGGGGGAAGTTCAAGAATTGCTTGGCAGGGTCTTAATGCTTATTTGTCTTCTGGAAGAAACAAATGGTCTACCTGTGCTTGAAACAGCCTAAACCTCACACTGGGCATCCCAGTTGCTCTGTGCCCTCTGTACAGGTTAGTCATCCTGTATCTGCAAACTGTTCCCATCCTTAAGCTATTGTCTGCAATATTTCAGTCCCCCAATAGAAAGTGGCAGTGGCAGGAGTAGTTATAAATGGGTTTGTCTCACTGTGCACCAATTTAGTGAAATAAAATAGAAAAAGTCATTTTGCACATACCTAAGGGAAAGTTTGAAGGACTTCCCTTGGGTTGATTAAAGTCAAAACCCAACTTCTCTTAAGTTATAGTTCTGCTTAAAAAAAAAAAAAAAGAACAAAGAAACTTAGTCTGCTTATGAAACTGAACACACACACAAGTAGCCAACTGGCCCTTCCCTATTGGAAAGTGGATCAAAGGGAGGCTATAATATCATTAGGCATGCCTTGGGCCAGCTAGAAGAGTAAATTTCTGAAAAGAAGACCAAAAGAGAATTCAAACCCATTTGAAACTTGTCCCTGGAAACCCCTCTTTCACTTCCCCATATGGTCTATATAGCCTAGGACAGATTTTCAGAGAGCTTGAAAATAGAAAAGAAGACTTTTTAATCAACTCTCTCAAGCAGCCTAGCGAAAGGTTTCCAAGGCTGGGAAGACAGATGCATTAATCAATAGCTTTCAACGTAGCAAGGCTCCCAGCGATAATCAGAAAAGACATCTGTCAGCAATGGTGAACCGCTTGAGGGAGGCAGAAAACAACATCACTGCCAAATTACATCATTCCAAAGATCTCTGTGCTGGAAATGCCTCATGGTCCATGTCTCTATGGTTTCGAAGTCTATGAAACAACAGAGTTAAACTGTTAGGAAGTTTCAAATCTCACTCGATCTCTATCTCTTTCTCTTGACCTGTTCTTCTATGTTTCACAGTATCTGTGTTTCTGGGGGTATGAGAGTGTTTACCACACACACAGGCTGCGGCTTCTTCGAGTAAAGCCAAGTGTGGACTTGATCAAAGACTGGCCTTCACGGAAAGCCATTGCATTCAATGAAACCTGGAACTGGGGCTGAGTGAAGCCCTGGGATAGCTTGACACTGCCTTTCACATGTCTTATTAGTATATCTAGGTATCCAATAAATAAAGGATGAGGATGTTAGAAAGTAATGGAATGTGGTCTTGACCTGTCATCCCCCACTAGGGCCCTGTGTTTCCCAAGTCAGGGCCTTAGACAATGACTAATGGTCTAGAGAGGGAGATTCATTTTCTCTGATGCAGATGGAGGGCACCGTCACAGCTGCCAAGGGGGCACCTTTCTCTTCAGCCTTTGCTGTTTCAGGAAGTCCCTTCCTGCTCTCAGGATAGAATCTGCAGTCATTTGGAATTCATTTTTCCCCTCAAAATGATAGAATGAGGGATTATTGAGTATACATTTCAAGGATATTGTGAGCTAAAATAGATTCTATTTGTTGAAGGAAAATAGCATTTATAAATAAGTGTTTTTTATGAGGAATTTCTTTCCAGGCTATAAACAACTGGTATATAAACATATTGTGAACCAAACTCATTTGAAAGTTAAAGGATGCCCTTCCTGCCTCATAGTAGAAATTTGTATTATGATATTAAACATTCTGTGACAGACTGCTAGTTGTCTTCCAAGTTCCATAATAATCCAATTTAAGCTGAACAAATGGCTTCTTAAAGATTTCCTTTCTGAGTCTTTCTCAAAGCTAGGTGTGGCTAGAGGCTAATTGGCTAGATGTGCATTAGTTTTGCTTGCTGGTGTGTTTGAGTGGTATGTGTTGTTGGGATGCCAGTGTGAGGCCCTTGCCTTTTCCTCTTCTCCTTTCTTCCTGCTACTTTCTGTCTGAAATGGACACACTGTTTTCCTGGCTCATGGGGTCAAGCCCCATGTGGCAGTGCAGCCAGATAGAAGCAGCCTGGGCTTCTGCCACCAAGAGTCAACAAGTCTTGAATGTCTCTCCTGGATGTTAATGTAAGAGAGAGAAACTCAGATACTGTTTAAGCTACTGTCATTTTGGGGGGCAGGGGTGAGGGAAGCATGGGGTGGATGGCTTTCTGTTACAGCAGAACCTAATTCTAATTCTAATTAACAAACATTAATTCTGCATTTTTCTTATTTTTGGAGACATGGTCTCACTCTTTGCACCCCTGAGTAGAGTGCAGTGGTGTCATCATAGCTCACTGCAACCTCAAAATCCTGGGCTTAAGTGATCCTTCTGCCTCAGCCTCCCCAGTATTTGGGACTAATTTTTCTATTCTTAGTAGAAACAGGGTCTCTCTCTTACTCGGGTTGGTCTCCAACAGTTGAGCTCAAGTGATCCTCCTGCCTCAGCCTCCTGGAGTGCTAGAATTACAGGCATGAGCCACTGCACCATTTTGGTGTTAATGCAGCACCTAGATTAAGAGGCTTTTGTGACTGGCCTTGCACACATATATGAGCATACACTCTCTTTTTAGTATAAAGCAGCTTGGTTTTTGAGGTCTTTAATTAGCTTGCACCTGTAACACCAATATTTCTCTCATCAATTTCTCTCATCAATTCCAGGGGAAGCCTGGAAGGAATCAACCAATTTTGCATGTAGATTGACTCTTTGAACCTATTCTTAAGATCTGTGGTAAGATAGATATGAAGATGTTATTCATTTTCCCCTTTGGATCTTCTAAAGTATGAAAGTCAATGACGGACTGGTCTGACTGAAGATAGAATATAACTATCAAAGTTCTTGACCAGAGTGAAAATCAGCTTTTAAACATTCTATGTGTATCATTTAGCTATTTGGGTGGTGGGCTGTTCTAGGATAGCCTACTGTATCTGGTAGTTGGCTGGCTGTCAGCTGAGTCAATGGGTGGCTAGGACACACGTCTTTTATTATCCATCAAGTTAGCCTGGGTTTGTTTACAAAGCATTGACATGGTTCTGGGAAAGAAATGCACAAGGTCTCTCTCTGAGGGCTTAGCTCAGAAGTAGTACGCTATCACTGAAACCATCCTTACAGGGCTTAGCTCAGAAGTAGCACGCTATCACTGAAATCATCCTTACCATCCTTACATCCTTACACGAAGTGGGGCAAGGTGAGAACTGGGGTAAGGGCCCCAAAACTCTGTGAAGGAACAGGCCTAGCTAAAATAATGATAATAATCAAACTGTATGGAGGAACAGGCTTAGCTAAATAATGATGGTAATCAACTACTGTCCCCTTGTTTGCTTGATAATAGTCACAGTCCCCATGTTTGCTTCTATATAATTGCTACTCTAGGGGGTACAGCTGGTAGTTGTAAAGATTCGTAACTTTTCTCCACAGAAATCATCACTGGTTTAGAACTGAGCGGTAATTTTTGAGATGTCTTCCAGGTCTTGCAATCCAGTAACTGACCAATTTCAGACCAAGAAATGGACTCAACTGGTTTTGGGCCCCTCACCTAAGGAACTGTATTCCTGTGGATTGGCTGATCCACCCAGAGAGAGGCCCATACCAAAGAACTAAGGGCTCCACCTCAAAACCAGCCAGCTTGTAGATCCTGATTGTCTAATCCTCTGCCCATCAAATTGCCTTTAAAAACGTTGTCACTCCAACTTTTGGGGAGGTAGATTTGAGAAATTTCTCCCATCTCCCTGCTTAGCAACTCTTTTCTCTGCTGTAAACCCTGCTGTCTCTGGATATTGGTTTTCTCTTCGGCAGTGGCTGGTTAAACCTGGCTGGGTGGCAATATCACTTCCATCAGACTTTGTGACATAGCAGGTCACAAAGCGAGTCCAGATGCAAGGGGTGGGGAAACAGACTCCCCTTCTAGATGGGAGGAGCCACAGAGTCACATAGCAGTGGGTGAGGACATAGGGAGGGATGAAGAATTGTAGCCGTTTTTGTAATCAGTCTAATGTTCTATGATTTCTGCATAAAAACTCTTTAATCATGCTGATCAAACTCTAAGAAAGCAGATCAACTCCTCCATGGATTAATTAAGAGAGTAGAATAGTTATGATTTCGCAGTTGAAAATCGGGGGATTATAACTTTAGTTCTCAGGTTCTCTCCCAAATCACTGTAGTCATTTTGTAACTCAGTTTCTAACTTAATCTCTGTTTAGCCTAAATCACACCTGTCAAGTAATAACAAACTAAGTGCCTATGGAACAATTTGAATAATTTGATTATGACATGCCTTGGTCGGGTTTTCTCCAGGTCTGTTTCTTGGGTTTTGTTGAGATTCTTAGATCTACGTGATTGTAATTTTCATCAAATTTGAAAAATTGGCCATTGTTTTCTCAAATATTTTTTTGACCCCATTCCTTGGAGATCCACTTATCTAATTACACGTACATTAGGTCTTTTGAAGTTGTCCTACAGTTCACCGATATTTTTTCCAGAATTTTTCCTCTCTGTTTCATTCTGGATGGTTTCTATTCATCTTCAGATTCACTACTCTCTTCAATGTCTAATCTACCATTAATCCCAATAAGTGTATTTTTTTCTCATACATTGTTCTTCTCCAAAAGTTCACTTTCAGTCTTTAAAAAAATATCTTCCATATCTCTACTTTAGATATGTCCAATCTTTCCTCTAGCTTTTTTTTTTTTAGCACACAGAATACAGTGATAACTATTTTAATGTTCTTGTTTGCTATTTCTAACATCTATGACAATTCTGGGTCAGTTTTGATTAATTGGCTGTTCTCATTATGTGTCAGATTTTATTATTCATTTGCATGCCTGGTAATTTTTCATTACATAGCAGACATTTTGGTGCTGGATAATTTTCTATTTCTATAAATATTCTTGATTTTTGTTTTGGATGCAAAGTTAGTGGGAATCAATTTTACCCTTTTGGTCTAAGCTTTTTTTAAGGCAGGAACAAAGTAGCATGTTGTCTAGAGCTAATTATTTCCCATTACTGAGCAAGATTTTTTGGAAGCTCCACCCAGTGGCCTATGAATTTTGAGATTTTCTAGCCTAGCTGGTAGGAACAGAACACTGTTTAAGGACTTGTATGAGTCCCTCTAATCCTTTCAGGGAGTTCTTTCCCCAGCCTCCAGCAATTTGATCACATGGACGTGGGAAGCCTGATGAATTCTCAAAGAGGACTCTCTGCAGACTTCCAGAGCTCTCTCTCTCTTACCGCACCTCCTCTCTAATATTTGGCTTTACAAGCTCTAGCTGCCTGCGTCTCCCAGACTCAGTTTTGTCTTCTTATCTCAAGGAGTCTACTGGGCTCTGCCTGGGTTCTCTCTCCCCATGCCATGGCCTATAAACTCAAGGCAGTAAACAGGGGCAACTTTTCCTACCTCTCTTTAGGTCACTGTCCTTAGTTGCCTGACTCCCAATGTAGTGAAAACCATTGTTTCACATATTTTGTCCAGGTTTTTAGTTGTTTCATAGAGAAAGTAAATCTAATTCCTGTTGTTCCATGTTATTCAGAGGCAGACATTCCTATAAAAGCATGTTGAAACACAAGAACAAGTATGGATGGCCCCCAACTTGTAACTGTTTGACTTATAATTTTTTTACTTTGCAGTGGGGTTTACTGAGGCATAATTCTTTTGTAAGTTGAGGAGCATCTGTACTGCCTGATTTATGGCTGCTTGGTTGTCACATTTGGTTTAGTCTCTTTAGGGCTTGGTTTTCTTCTTTTTAAAATGAGAGTTGGACCAGAAGCAAAACTTATTTCATTGTTCTAAAAGTCTTTGAGTTCATGAAATCATATACAGGCAGTCCTAGGTTACACAAGAGATATGTTTCCAAGAATATCTTTAGGTGAGATGAGTATATAACTTGGATCCCTGATAAACAGTGCATGTATGGTAATAATAAGAACAACGATGTCAACATTGTGATGGCCTAATGTGGTAGTATAGAATAATACTGTATAATAATAGTACCCCTGTACTATAATTATAACTTACAGAAACAATTGTACTTTTTAAAAATTCAAACAAATAGAACATTAAAAACAAACTCATATGAAAAGTTTACATAGGGCTTGGCGTTCATAGCTCAGTGGTTAGGGTGCTGGCCACATACACATGGGTTGGCAGGTTCAAACCAGGCCCGGGCCTGCCAAACAACGACAACTACAACAAAAAAATAGCCAGGCATTGGGGCAGGTGCCTGTAGTCCCAGTTACTTGGGAGGCTGAGGCAAGAGAATCATTTAAGCCCAAGAGTTTGAGGATGCTGTGAGCTGTGACACCATGGCACTCTACTGAGGGCAATGTCATGAGACTCTGTCTCAAAATGAAAGAAAGAGAGAGAGAGAGAGAAAGAGAAGGAAGGAAGGAAAGAAAGAAAAGTTTACATAGGAGATAGGGGAAATTTCAAAAAGAATACTAAAGGTTGGGCCAGGCACGGTGGCTCATGCCTATAATCCTAGCACTCTGGGAATCTGAGGCGGGTGGATTGCCTCAGCTCATAGGTTTGATACCATCCTGAGCCAGAGTGAGACTTCATTTCTAAAAATAGCCAGATATTATGGTGGGCTCCTGTAGTCCTAGCTACTTGGGAGACTGAGGCAAGAGAATCACTTGAGCCCTAGAGTTTGAGGTTGCTGTGAGCTATGACTCCAGGACACTCTACCGAGGATGACAAAGAGAGATTCTGTCTCAAAAAAAAAAAAAAGAAAGAAAGAAAGAAAAAGAATACTAAAAGTTAACATTCACTTAATGTTGCATCCATGTTTTGCTTACTGTAAGGGGCATTTTTGAGGCAGGAAGGGAGGCTGACATTAATAGGAACATGATGGTGGAGATGGTCCTGGAGAGGATGGAGCAGGTGGTGGAGAATTAGGATTTCATTCTGTTGCTGGAGGTGGGAAGTTTATGACTGAAGTCCATCTCCTGAAAAAGTATCAAGGGTTTTTTGCAAAGGCTTTTTCTTTCTTCAATTATAAACGACCTTGTGGCCGCCAATGTTCTCACTAAATGCACAGTAAACCTTTGTTAACTGCCCAATGTTAAGATCTTGCTCCTTAAGCTCAGCAAATCCCGCTTTAGTGAGATGAAAGTTTTTAGCTAATTCTTTTGTTGTATTTTCTTGGCTTGGGAACTTCTAATTCTTCATGTTCTTGTGTTTCTATCAGCTCTTCTCTATCTGTGAGACTAGTTGCTAACACAGATGTGCTGTGCCAAGGAGCCACTTAAGCCATGTGGGTTTGTGTATAGGTGCAGAAGAAAACTCACTCTCAATTAGTAATTTAATTATAATATATCTTAAGGAAAGCCTGTGTGTAAGTATGGAACACTGTAAGTTGGGTTGTCCTTAACCTGAGGACTGCCTGTACTTTCCACTCCCTAGAACTTGGCCTCACAATCACCCTCACATGGGAAGCCTTGTAGTTGGTGTGAAGGACACAACGGTCCTATAGGTCCTCCCGTCATCCATCTGCTCAGTCATCTAACGAGTGGTACAGACCCACGATGTGGCGAGCAGACTCTGCTAGGCACTGGGGTACAGCAACGAACACACAAGTCAGGAAATTACATTCTGGGGTGTTCTCATTGAGTGCCTATCACAGGCCTGCTGGGCCCTCTACTGAACGAGTACCCACATTATTTTCCTTAATCTTCACAATAATCCTATGAAGTAGGAGCTATCATTATACATATGAGGAAACTGAGGTCATAGACTCACTGAGTGGTAAAGTAGGGATATGAACCTGTAACCTCACCAGACCAATCTGGCTCAGTTTTTAAGTAAAAAAGTTATGAGTTGTCAGTTGCCATGGACTCCCAGAGTTGAGGATCTGAGCAGAAGAGCAGAACCCGAAGTGCTTGGCCTGAGGAGTAGGGACTGAATTAAAAGAAGAACACGGTATGACACGGTCTAGGATCTAAGCAGTGAGTCCTCACATCACCCATGGCAGGATCCATTAGATTGTGCCTCATGGTTTCACCGTGTGCAAGATCAAATTAGATTACACTTCATCACTCTCTGATTATAAAACCAGCACAACCCCCTTGTTAGGGGACGCACTGCTTTTGGAACTGTCCCCAGTGTGCTCTTTATTTGTGCCAAGTAATAAAACCCACTTGCTGTACTTGGCTGTATGCAGCGCGCTGATACTCGCCAAGCAAATGAACCCCTCCATTTGGGAGGTAACACACCCAGACCCCGGATCTCTTGCTTTTCATCTCTTTGCTGAAGATTTGAAATGGTGGCCAGCAGACAAAACTCCACTTGCAGATGTGTTGGCTTTGACTCATGCCAACATTTTACAAAAAAATTAAATTAGAATTTTTGAAATTCTTCAGTTTGCTGCAGTCCCCACTATCTAATTTCTCAGCTCCAGTAACTACACCTGTATCACAACCTTCCCCTGCACTTTTACTCCTTTTTCTCTTTCCCCTTAACTTTTTAATTTCCTACAAAGATACTTCAACTTCTCTCAAATTTTTCTCTTTTGTTTTTGACTCTGTCCCCTATTGGCTAGGATTGTGGCTGATGTCCCCTAAGATTATGGCTAGTGAGAAAAAGAAGAAAGTGAAAATGAACATACTGAAAGAAGTGACTTCCTTAAAAGTCTAAAACCTTTGGCAAACCCAGTATACTTTTTCAGCCTCAAAACTAAACAAAGTTATTGAAGCCACTGCCGTCTGACTTTCTCCATATAAAGTTTTGATGTGTTTGTGTTTTCCTATTTCAACCACAGTATTTCTGAGCTTGCCTGGGAAGCCAACTATACTTTATAATGTTTTTAAAAAGCATTTCAAATGCCAAACAATTGGCTGAGAAAGGCAGTTTTGAAACAATCCGTTTGAAAGTGTTTCTGTCTAGTATTCAGAATTTGAACCTTCTCTGTAATTGAACTATACATTTCTTGATGCCGCCCATTTGATATTCTGAAATCTTGGTGATATACAATTAAGAGGTACCAGTTAGAAATTCTTATTTCACTTATTGTACCTGTCCTTCCTTCTAGTTTGCCTGTAACAAGTCCTTCACTGAGGTGATTGTGGCAAAGAGTTGATGATAATTCTATTTTAAGCCATTCTAGTCAAATTCAGACTACTACTTTTTTTTTATATTTATCAGGATGAAACAAGATCAACTTCTCTAGCTTCCAGTACTTTAAAAAAGTATATTTGAAGTAACCACTAATTGACGTAGCTACTGAGCTCTTAAAATGCGGCAAGTCCAAATTGAGATGGCCCATAAACAAGAATATACACCAGATTACAAAAATGTAATAAAAATTTAAAATATGATTACATGTTGAAATAAGTTTTTAATGTTGGGCTAAACCACATTAACATTGAAAAAAATGAACACGAAGTCATATTTGCAGATAAAAACCCATGAAGGTGAATTCTTGACTTAGAAGAACTAAGAACCTCAGCAAAGGAGATGAGAAGTTTTCTTGATTTGTCATATAGTAAAACCGACAAGAGAGGAGGAATTTAGCTCTTTAAGCAGAAAACCTTTGAACTTAACCCTTGTGTTGCAATTCTAACAGAAGGTAAGAAAGATCAAAGATGTATTGAATCTCTCTTGTGGGCTGCTAGTGTATGATCCTCAATCTGTTGCCAGGTGAAGTGTCATGGAAGCACTTGAGAAATGTGATGCAGTCTCCGACCCCAAGGATGGTGAAGCTGGAGAACTGAGACCAGCACATACAGCACTGGGGCACCATGGGCCAGGAAGGGAAGCACTGCCTGGCACGGAGACTGTGAGGCTGCCCGTGGCGTTCTCTTTCTGGCCAGATGCCTACATGGTATAGATCTCTCAACATTTCAGATGGGGGAGATGCTCAATTTATGATTGATTCATCTTATCTTAGAGGAAACTTAAGCCTTTCAAGGAGAAATGACAGAATATATAAGTTAGTAGCTGAACTGAGATTAGAGTTCTGGTATCTTAATGACCAGGTTAGTTCTCTTGCCATCCAACAGGCTGTTCGTTACCAACCCTCTTGCCTAACATTTAGTGACTCTGCTGTATCATCTGCAAACTTCGTTGATGACCTCAGGTGAACTTTCTTACCAAATTACTCTCTTTATTGTCCCAAGAATGCACCAAACTTGTTCCCACTGATATACTTATTCATGGACCTCTTTGTTCATCATGTGTTACATATTGAGCACCCCCACTGCTAGACTTTTCGAATCAGCTCTGTAAATGCAAAGGCAGGTAAGACCCAGTCCTCTTTCTTTGAGGGGCTGCAGGGCCAGGAGAGTGATTCCCACCCTTGTTATGCCTTGGATCCATGATGAATGACCCTTCGCTCCATTGTCAGCCTGATGGCCCCAGTGCTGGGTAATACCTTCTCCATCCTTCCTCTCTCAGGAGAGAAAAGAAGAGGACCAGTAGTGAGAGTGCTATTATTCAAGGAGATACTCTCATCTTCTCTAAGTTATATAAAATTATTTTTAAAGTATATTACTTATAAACTTATAAGTAGCAAATGACTTGCGTTATGCTGCTGTGACTTCAGGTAGGGGCCTCTAATTTAGGGCCTCCTATGGCCCTCCTTCCCTTGGAATGCCCTTTTCCCTCTTTCTTTCTTTCTTTCTTTCTTTCTTTCTTTCTTTCTTTCTTTCTTTCTTTCTTTCTTTCTTTCTTTCTTTCTTTCTTTCTTTCTTTCTTTCTTTCTTTCTTTCTTCCTTCCTTCCTTCCTTCCTTCCTTCCTTCCTT
>CAUYON010119500.1:0-24184 GCA_963573935.1 Arctocebus calabarensis
GTGCAATCATGGGGCACAATGTGCTGACTTCATATACAATCTGAAATATTTTGATCGTACTGTTAAACATAGCCTTCATGGCATTTTCTTAATCACTATATGAAGACATTGACTTTTATTGCATTTTTATTGTTCATTTGCGTCCTCAGTGTTTTTGCCATCATTAGAACCACTATTTTTTTTTTTTTTTGAGATAGTCTCACTTCGTCACCCTAGGTAGAGTACCTTGGTGTCACAGCTCACAGCAACCTCAAACTCTTGGGGTCAAGTGATCCTCATTCCTCCCCAGTAGCTGGGACTACAGGCACCTGCCACACTGCTCTGCTTTTTTCTTTTTTTTAGAGATGGGGGTCTCTTGCTCAGGCTGGTCTCCAACTCCTGAGCTCAGGTAATCCTCGGCCTCCCAGAGTGCTAGGATTACAGGTGTGAGCCACCGTACCTGGTAAGAACCACTTAAAAAAAATGGGGGTTAATATGAAGGTACACACAATTAGGGAACATTGTTTCCATTTGTAAGGTAAAGTCCAAGTTCCTGAGTCGTTTACCCAGCATGTGTGCCATATACCTCATTGTGCCCGTTACACGAGCTTACAGAACCCTCCCCACCCCCTTTGTTGAATTCACTTGTGTTTTTCTCTTATGGGGGCCTGTAGTTGTTGATCAACTGGTTTCAACACAGTATTGAGGACATGGGATGTTTGCCTTTCCATTTCTTTGGAATACTTAGGAGAATGTTCTCCACATTCATCCAGGTAAATACAAAAAGTACAAATTCTCCATCTTTTTAAGGGCTGAATAGTATTTCATGGTATACATGTACTATAGGTTATTAATCCATTGATGCATTGATGAGCACTTGAGTTGTTTCCATTAGAACCACTTCTAATTAGAGTCATCCAACAGCCATGCAGAGCACAGGCATCTTTGCTGTCTGAATGGTTTGAGAAGTGGCATGTTCTGAATCCAGGTGTGCCAGTGTCCATTCATAGATACAAAGATGTCCGAGACTTCCATAACCTCACATTTCCTAGCTGGGCTTTAAAGTTTGTCAGCATCCAACATTCGAATCCTCGGAATAATGAACTAATAAATGTCTAGGCCTGGCGAGGCCTAGCACTCTGGGAGCCCAAGACGGTTGAATTGCTGGAGCTCAGGCATTCGAGACCCGCCTGAGCAAGAACTAAACCCCATCTCCATTCAAAATAAAAAGAAAACTAGCCAGGTGTTGTGGCTGGGACCTGTAGTCCCAGCTACTCAGGAGGCTGAGGCAAGAGGTCACTTAAACCCAAGAGACTGAGGTTCCTGTGAGATGTGACACCACAGCACTGTTGCCAGGGTGACAGAGTGAGGTAAATAAATAAATATAAATGTCTTTGCTTTCTTTTTCATTTGTTTATTGGTTTCATCAGATGAGTATATATAATAGCAATTCTGAGACTTGTGTCTGGACCCCTTAGCACTATCAAAAATGAGGACCTCCAAAGAGATTCTGTTGAGGTGGGTGAGTTGGCATTCATATTTACCACATTGAAAATTAAAATGGAGAAATGAGAAACAATTCATTTAAAAACAATGAACTCATTACATGCTAGTATCAGTAAAACTTTAGGAAAAATGTATTTCCCAAGTAAAAAATCAGTGGGTGGATACGAGAATCCATTTGGTTTTGAAGACAGATAGTAACAGGCATGAGCTGTCAAGCCCAGCACGACTACTTTTATGATTCACTGGGCTGACATTTATGCTCATGATGCAAAAGCAACAATAGGTCAAAGGGTCAGCACCTGAGCAGAGGGAGCAGCAGAGGCTGGAGCTGCACGATCGTCACCTGAGCATCTCGAGTGGTGCTGGGCTCGACAGCTCATGCCAGTTACCATCTGTCTTCAAAACCAGAAGGATTCTCGTGTCTGCTTCTGCATTTAGACTGTTGCAGTTGGAGACGCTTGATTGATACGTGTGAAGAAAATCTGTCCTCACGTAGACGTGTATTTGGAAAAAAAGGTATTTTAATAGGTTTTTCAGATAACTGAATATATTTGATACTTCACCAAAACTCAGCAAGGTTGGTGGCAGTGTGGACTCTGAAACCCTGTCTCTGTTACACTCTCAGATCAACTGCTGTCTCAGGCACTGTGATTACATCTTTTGTCTGGGCACAATGTTGTACGTCATGCATTGGTCATTTTTAAATACTGTTTCCCTGAGATATGCTCATCTTCCAAACACCAACCCATGTCATAATAATACAAAATAAAAGCATCACGTTTGGTAATATCAACACCAATTGCATCAGGAAAATCTTTAATACAGATGGTCCTTTACATCCCAATAAGCCCACTTTTAAGTTGGAAATATCATAAGTCGGAAATGCATTTAATACTCCTAACCTGCTGAACATCAGAGCTCAGCCTAGCTTACCTGAAGCCTGCTCACAACACTTCCATTAGCCTATAGTTGGCAATATCATCCAACACAAAGCTTATCTTATAATAAAATGTTGAATATCACATCATTTATGGAATACTACAGACAGCGACTGTTTTACACCATCGGAAAGTTGAGAAATTCTGAGTCGGACCATTATAAGTCTGGGACTGTATTGGGAAGCTGCCAAGCTCGCAGTGGATACAAGTTTCCAAAAATTCCAATTTTTCGCTTGAAATCTTAAATTTCATCATTGGCAGCGAATGCTATGAGCTGCTTTCCTTGAAGTTCTCGTCATACCTTTTCGAGGAAACGTCTGCCAGACAGCTGCGTCTAAGTGGCCATCATTTGTCAGTTGCTCTTCCAGGCACACGCGGTTCTCCAGCAGAAGAGCAGCTGTCCGGCTTGGAACTGGTCGTGGGGCTTTCCTCCAGAAAAACGAGCCCGCGCCAATGCAGCAAAAGTGCTGTCTGCTTAAACCACGTGCACAGACTGTTGGGAGGGCTCGGGCGGGACAGCAGCAAGCGTGTCACTGCTTCATCCCAAAGCAAAGTTGGCATTTTCATTCCTCTCCTCGTGTGAGGTGGTGAAGAGCACGGTGACGATGGTGCAGCTCCAGCCTCTGCCGCTGCCTCTGCTCAGGTGCCAGCCCTTTGACCCATTGTTGCTTTTGCATCATGAGCATGTCAGCCCAGTGACTTATAAAAATAGTCATGCTGGGCTCGACAGCTCATGCCTGTAATCCCAGCACTTCAGGAGGTGGGAAGATCACTTGAGGCCAGGAGTTCAAGATCAGCCTGGGCAACATAACAAGATCCTGTCTCTACAAAAAAAAGGAAAAAAATTATAAAATTGGCTGGGCGTGGTGACTCACACGTATGTTCTTAGCACTCTGGGAGGCTGAGGCAGGTGGATCACTTGAACTAAGGAGTTCGAGACCAGCCTGAACAAGAGTGAGATCCCATTTCTACTAGAAATAGAAAAATGAGCCCACGTGGTGGCAGGTGTCTACAGTTCCAGCTATTGAGGAGGCTGAGGCAGGAGGATAGCTGGAACCCAGGAGTTTGAGGTTGCTGTGAGCTACGATGACGCCATGGTACTCTACCCAAGGAAAGACAGACACTTGATCTCAAAAAATTAAAAAACTTAAATTTAAAAATAAAAATTAAAAATAATAAAAATAGTCTTGACCTTCTGAAGGAGACTTAGGCGCCCTAGGGTTCCATGAACCACACTTTGAGAAACAGTGATCTAGCATTATTCAAAGCAAATTATCTCAGATTTGGGAGCCCCTCCCCAAATAATCTTCTGTTATTTGCAATAGTCATTGCAGGAGTGCCTACAACACGAGAGGCCCCATAACATGAGAGGCTTCTTACGGATCTGAGTAAGGAGGGACTCCCTCTTTGCTGAGGGCTGAACTAGAAAGTCAGCACCCTCCTTCTGTGTGATCTTCTGCCCACAGATCCCTGTTCTGTGAAACAGGACGAGTTGAACCTATCCAGCAGGGAATACCGGACCTGGCACACAGTAGGGCTCTGAGATGCCAGCACGTGGCTGGAGGGGCAGTGGGTATTGGAGGGCATGGTGGGTCTGTGTGCTTGCTGGTGTGGGCAGGAGTCGGCCCGGGATTGCAGAAGACAATCCAAATGACACTTATAGTCGGAAGGAGAAACCTTAATCCTTTTTGCTCTGGGTATACCTGAGAAGGCTTTAAAAAGAAAAGGCAGGTATTACATTCTTAGTTTAACAAAAGGCTTGTTTTTATGTTTTCATGTACAGATTTCAGTCTGGGGAGTGAACTGTGGGCGGCTGTCTCAACACTGCCTTCCCGGGGTCAAACAAACCATCTCATTTTTTTTAAGACCAAACAATGCTTGGCCCACGAGCAGGACTAACTCTAATCACGGACAACTTGTCTCTATGCAAAAGTTGCTTTAGATGTGGCATTTTCCTGACAAGTAAATTACTGGATTCCTTTGCCAAATCATTAGATAACTTTTAAGAACAAAGAACATTCATGCAAAAGGAGATTCAGCATTATCTTGTTAGAAAAATAAATAGTAATCATTTTTGAAAAGAAAGTACATTCTATGAAGTTTGACCAACTGTGAAAATGACAGCCTCTCCTCCCCATTCTTTTCCCCTCTTCAATCAATCAATTTTAATGGAGGAAGCATTTCCTACATTTGTCACTAGATAGATGCGCTGGTCAATTAAAATATTCTGACTTTGTATAGTTGAGATAATAGCAAGCCAGGATCTATCCATCACTGTGAAATAGAAGGTGACCTTCCTATATTGAGTCAGAGACCCAGATACAATTGCTTCCATCTTATTATCATACCCAGAAATTACTGCCCATCTAAATGTAATTTCCCTGAAATACTAAGTGGGCAGAGCTGCTTCTGCTGGAAATATCAGAACATAATATTGTGGTAAGGCCTGGATGTTGAACTTGGGGGTGCAAATGGACATGCTGCCCTTATCGAGAGGAAGAGTTGAAATCAAATGGGATGGAATTTCCTGAGACGTTTGCTGTATCTAGTAAAGGTTAAACAGATGTGATTCATTACTAACCTTTAATTCAGAGATATGAACTAAGCACTGATTGGAACCAGTTGTAGCTGTCACACCAGAACTGAGCTACCTTGAATCTGATCCTTTCTGAGTCCAGGCCCCCAGGCCAGGCCTCAGCGTTTCCTGTCTATGTGAAAATAGCTCCCTCCCTGCTCTTCTGGGGTGGGGAACCGGAAACCGTGACTTGGGTTGGGAAGACCATGTGCTTAGGAGTCAGAGCTGGGTTCTCACTTCCTTTGTTCATCTGTTCATTGCTTACTCAGTCTTCCAGCACACGTAGGGGCAGCTGTGGGGGCAGGTGCAGGCGCTGTGCAGGTGGCTCACCCCCATAATGGCAGAGTAAAGTGTGCTCTCCTGTTTAGCCCAAAATGTCCCTCAGCACTTGGCGTCTGCTCATTCCTTGCTCAGAGGCCCCTTTCCTGCAGTGATTCCCGAGACCTGCGGTTACCCCCACCCCACCCCAGGTTCTGTTTGGAGAACATTGACTGGGGCTGCTGGATCACGGCGTCACAGTCTGCTTGTCATTCTCTTGTCAGAAAAAATAAGTTCCACTTTTTCTAGGCTTGAGTAAGACAAAAAAATCAGAGTAGATGATCGTCAAGGACATCACAGCAGACACGAAGTAGCAGAGCCAGTCGCGTGAGCTGGGGCAAGGCGTCTGGAGGTTGGGTGGCCCTGCCAGCCCAGGTGCCACAGGGGCTGCACCAAGGCACTGGAGGTCTGAGCTCGCAAGCGGCAGCTCTCCTGGCTCCCCCCAACGTCCATCTGTACTTTGCTTCTACCTTGTGGACTAAGCCGGAACAGGCCAAAGAGTTGCTTAAGCACCTGAAACAGATTTCAAGGAGAATTAGGCACCATTGATCCAAAACGATTCTCCACCTGGATGATTGATTTGAACAGGTGCGTCAGGGCCAAGGCCGCTCAGACCCCAACCTGCCTGCCCTGACCCTTGAAAACTCTGGAAGTCTTTATTTGGCAAAAAAGGTGGAAAATATACAACAGGCTTTTTAGAAAATCAATTTTTTTAAGTGAGATTTTAAAAGTAGTTTCAGATTTACAGAAAATGTCTGGGGAGAGTGCAGGGAAGTCCCATGTACCCGCGTGGTTTCTGTCTACTAATTTCTGTCTGCTCAGGGGGTCTATTGTTAAACTACTGGGCCAAGTTAACACGTTGTTACTCACTGAAGTCCATACTTTATCTAATTTGTTTAGTTTTTACCTAATGCCCTTTTTCTGTTCCTGGATCCCATGTGACATTTAGTCATGACGTCTCCTTAGAGGTCCTCTTGGCTGTGACTGTTTGCTAAACATCCCCAGTTTTTGGTGACCAGACTGTGTTGAGGAGGACCTGCCAGGAATTTTGTAGGCTGTCCCTCGGTTGGAGTTTGATATTTCTCTCATGATTAAATGGGGATTGGATCTTTGTTGTTGTTGTTGCAGTTTGGCTGCGGCCGGGTTTGAACCCGCCATCCTCTGTATATGAGGCTGGTGCCCTATTCATTGAGCCACAGGCGCCGCCCTAAATGGGAATCAGATTTTGTGGGGAAGACCACAGAGCAAAGCACCATTTCGCCATGTCCCATGGAGGTTGCACACCCGCCGTCAACGCAACTAATCACCTCCGTGCTAACCTCAACCCCCTGGCTGAGGTTGTATTTGCCAGATTGCATAAAAAAGATGAAACAGGGCGGTGCCTGTGGCTCAAAGGAGTAGGGTGCTGTCCCCATATGCTGGAGGTGACAGGTTCAAACCCAGCCCTGGCCAAAAACAGCAAAAAAAAAAAAAAGATGGAACAGGAAAGGTGCATGTTCTTTCCTGACTTTAGTCTGATCCAATCTTGATGTTCATCCTAAGAGAAATGCATGAAAATCTCTAGCTTGCATTTTTTCATGAACGAAATGGAGATGCAAAGATACGCTGGAACACAGGTGGACTATATCTGAATCGCAAACACAGCTAGGATGATTGGTGACTGCCAGAAATAAAAGCTCCTTCGCCAGCCTTGCCTACAGATCAGACAGTTTCCCGACGAGGCTTCTAGTGCTTGTTAGAGCCTGGATGCTTCCAGAAGGCCACAGTGACAGGAGCTGAAATTTGTGATTTCCTTGCAAGTTCCTCACTGCTTCACGGAGACATGAATAATGTATCTCTGAAATTAGCAAGGTACAGCTAAACACAGGCAGAAAGCTTCAGGGTAAAGAATGTTCCAAGTTACGTTCAGGTCCCCAAGTTTGAAATCCAGCAGGAGGTGCAAACCTCTGCTAGCAATAGCCTCCAGCACCTGCTATGGAGTTTCAACTTCTCTTGAAAATACTGTTCTCTCAAGTATCCTGGGTCAGTATTTCCAAGTAATCAGCAGCAGAATTAAAGAATAAGTCTAGCATTTAAAAAGATATATATGTTTGATAGTCTAAGAAAAACGACTATTCTTATTTTAAAATCTTCGGTAGTAGTCAAGAATTTGATTGTTAAAAGAGCAAAAAGTTGCCCCAAATTATTATTGTCCTTTGATATTTCATAACCATATAAAAATATAAAACCCATCCTTAGCTTGAGGGCCACAGACAATAAGTGCTTGGCCACATTCGACCCGAGTTTATGAAGCTGTAGCCCCTGGGCCAGTCCTGTGCTAGACGGTAATTTCCCACGTAAATGTGGGAACATGGGATACACACAGTGTTTAAATCCTCTTGACTGCTCTTTGCTGTGACAACTTACGATTGTCTGAGCTATGTGTGTGTGTGGATCTTTCTGTGTAAATGCCACATAAGTGGCCTTTGATAAGTTCATCAAATGAATGAAGAAGCACTCAAGGTGAAGGCTGGCACCCTGGCACGGAACTGAGAGGTGTCAGGGAGGGATGGAGGCGGGGCTGGGGCAGGTTCCACACGACAGCGGATGCCTGCCAGCATGCCAGCCTGGTGTGCTTGGATGGCTGTGAATCAGTTTGGGGGTGTGGGGGGAAGATGGGAGGTGGAGTTGGAGAGGCAGGAGGGGACTGGGACATGGGGGCTTCAGGCACCGGGCCTGGGAGGGGAGGCTGGTGTGGGTCTTGGCCCAAGTGACAGATGAGGAGCTCATGGTTGCAAAATAGGGGCTGGATGGGAGAGATGTGCAGATAGAACCGATAGGGCTCGCAGCCCAGTCCCCCTGACTGAGGATTTAAACACACAAAATCGCTCACTGGGCCAGTAGAAGAGGGGGAGCTTTAGGTCACCATATTGATATACCCAAACTTTTCTGCACGAACGCAAATGTCACAGTGGTGCTGGGGCTGTAGGAATCTCCCTGCAGCAGTCACCAAGCACCTGCTGTCACCTGCCACTGCCTTTCCTCATTCGGTCATTCAGGGAACATTGCTTGAGCTTCAGTGTGCAAGGCTGCATTTGGGGGCACAATGGCCAAGATGACATGGCCAGTCTGCAGGGACAGGTCAGCTCCCGGTGCTCCCCAAAGGTGAGGAGGGAGCGCCCAGCTCCGGCTGGAGGGACCGTGTGTCCCTTCTGAGAAACCCACACCCCTACTGAGTGGCTCTGCAGCTCAGCTCAGGCTCTACCAGATCCTTGTGAATTTCCTAGCTCTGCTTCCCCTCAGGTGGCAGTCCCCTGGGGGTGGCTGGCAGAGGTCTCATTCTCCTTCCCAGGGCTGGCAATCCGTTAACCCCTTTCTACCTCCAGCAGCCCCTGGATCTCAGTTCTCCTGCTCCCCAGCCTGACCTCTATCTTTCCTCTTCCTTCCCCTTCTCCACGGGACAGTCTTCCAGGCTTTGCAAACATGCCGAGGCAAAGAGGATTAAATTACATCAGTTTCAGATTCTGATTTATAGAAGGTCTGTGACACAGACTTTAAAAGAAATGGCGGTAAAATGCATGTAATATAAGGCGGTAAAATGCATGTAATATAAAAATGTACCTTTTTCTTTCTTTGAGACAAAGTCTCACTCTGTTGCCCAGGGTAGAGTGCCATGGAGTCATAACTCTCAGCAACCTCAACTCTTGGGTTCTAGTGATCCTCTCCTCTCAGCCTCCTGAGTATCTGGGACGACAGGCGCCTGCCACAACACTGGCTGATTTCTCTGTTTTTAGAATCTCGCTCTTGCTTAGGCTGGTCTCGAATTCCCGAGCTCCGCTCAGCCGCTCAGAGTGCTGGGATTACAGGTGTGAGCCGCCATGCCCTGCCTATGCTCCATATTTTAATAGCTTGTTATAATAAATATTTAAGCAGCACTGATGTTTGAATAGTCTTTTCAAGCCTTCCAGTTTACTAATTTCCTTGCTAATTTGAAACTTTGACAGCCTTAATTTACCATACAGAGTTGAGCTTCCTGTTTTAATATTTTTCTGATTTGAGTGCATGATTTGCTTACAGCTGCTCAGACCTCTGATCTCTCTTAGTAATAAACTACAGTGGGTGTGCTGGGTGGGTAATCATGGAGCAGATTTTAACACACAAGTTGTGAGCCTGACGAGGGAAGGTTTCCATCATTTCTATGTCAGCCTGCAGTTTTAACTGATGAGAGCTGCACCTGACTGAGAATTCACATTCTCAATCAAAATGTATTTTAATTCGTTTTGAAATCAGGTCTATTCGCTCTAAATACATCGACTTGTTATTTTTTTGTACTGAGAACAAGAAGGCTGAGTTCAAACCAGCTATTTCTTGACAAAGTACAGGGTGTCCCAAAAGTTGCCCACAAAGTTGCCTTGCATAGGGACAATGACAAATTGTAGCTAACCGTCCCTTTATTTACAAAATATTCATTATACTTTTTTACATAATATTATCTGTGTGTTTGCTACCTCTTTATTTGGAGGTTAAGAGTTGGACTTCCAAAAAGGTTCATACACAAGTCAAATGTACGTCTATGTCAAATGTAGCTAGGCATACACACACATGCAGGGTTTAAACAGCGAATATAATTCCCTTGCCATTAAAATGCAAGCTGCACAGAGCAGGTTTTGTTTATTTTGTTCATGGGTGTACCCCCAAAGGCCTGGGGTCACACCTAATACATAATTTGGTACTGTGGCATTATCAACTGAAAAATCTATATTAGAAAAGGAGAGCTTTCTCTCTCTCTCTCTTTTTTTCTTTTTTTGAGACAGAAGCTCCCTCTGTTTCCCAGACTAGAGTGCTGTGGTATCTGCCTCGCTCATAGCAACCTAGGTCTCCTGGCCTGAAGCGATTCTTCTGTCTCTGCCTCCCAAAGTGCTTAGATTACAGGTGTGAGGTCACTATGCCCGGCCCACCATTCATTCTTAACTCCTGCCTTTGTGGTCACTAAGCCGCGCCGTCTCTGGTGCTGGGAGATCCAGCAGGCACAGCAAGAGCGACTGCCCACGGGGTGGCCCTTTCTTCTCCTGTGGTCAGGGTTACTCAAGGCACAATAGATGCCCATGGTGACATCACAGCACAAGTTATGGCAAATCCCAGTTTATATACATTTTGAAAAATACCCATTGTACAAAGTGCTGATTGCAGTTGTGCAAATATATATATGTTGGTTGTTAAAAGTTCTTTTCTAAAACATTACTTTCATTTGGTAAGATATTTAAACAGTAAAACTAGTCTTTTTTTCTTTTTTAGACAGAGTCTCACTCTGTGACCCTGGGTAGAGTGCTGTGGTGTCACCCTAGCTCACGGTAACCTCAAACTCCTGGGCTCAATCAAATCCTCCTGCCTCAGTCTCCTCAAGTAGCTGGGACTATAGGCACCCATCATCATGCCCAGCTAATTTTTCTCTTTTTTTAGTAGAGACAGGGTCTTGCTCTTGCTCAGGCTGGTCTTGAACTTCTGAGCTCAAGGGATCCTCCCGTCTCAGCCTCCCAGAGTGCTGGAATTGCACTCTGCCTCCGCCTGGCCTCGGACCTTTATTCTTGTAGAGGGTTGCAACTTGCAAGGTGCCGCTCTGCCAGGCTGGGAAGTGGAGCCTCTGACAAAGCCTGGAGATAGGCACTGGGATTGGTGGGAGGATGAGACAGTAATTTAAGCTGAATAAGTTGGCCACATGCACATATTTAGCAGGATACAGGAGGAGCTGGGAATATTCCTGAAGGTGTTCCCAAGAGTCCTGAGTACTGGATAAACATGTATGGTACAAACCACTACTTACCACCATTTTCAATCTGGGGTAGAGACTTAACATTCAGACATGTTATAATTAGGTCCAACCTGTCAACATGTGGAACAGGGACACGAAGACGCTTCATTCCACAAATGGTGGTCTCTTATCAGGAGAAAGTTACTGAAATGGACCTCTTATTCAACCTCCTGTTCAATTCATCCAATAATGTTCTATGGGGGGGGGCATTCAGGTGGTTCCTGTTTCCCAGTATGACAAGCGACACTGCAGTGGACTCCCACCTTCCTATAACTGCAGAGAATTTCACAGAATCGTTTGGGATTGGAATCACTACTGCCCCACTTTAGGAAGTGATGTGTTAATAATGCATTTTTTTTTCTATACCAGGAATGGGATAATAGTGTGTTTCTAATGCCACCTAAGATTGGGTATATATAGTCCCTTAGAGTTCAGAACAACAGAATCTGAATCACTGCTTTCTTTCTTTTTTTTTCCTTTTTGAGACAGTCTCACTTTGTTGCACTGGGTAGAGCGCCATGGTGTCACAGCTCACAGTAACCTCAAACTCCTGGGCTCAAGTGATTCTCTTGCCTCCTCAGTAGCTGGAACTACAGGCGCCCACCACAATGTCCGACTGTTTTTAGAGACAGGGTCTCGCTCTTGCTCAGGCTAGTCTCGTACCCGTGAACTCAGGCAATCCACCTGCCTTGGCCTCCCAGAATGCTAGGATTATAGCGTGAGCCACTATGCCTGGCCTATCACTGTTGCCTTTCAAACATTGGTTTTTAGTGGTACCATCATCATTACCACTATTAGGTCTTTCAGGCCAAAAGGTGCAGTTAATGAAATCCAGTTTGGGCTGCTCTCTGCTCCCAAATCTTCCCAGTGCTTGTTTTTGTACAGCCCATGCGTGAAGAATGAGTTTATATTTTAGATATTTGACACAAAAAAATTTTAACAAGTTATAGTGACATATGAAAATTATATGAAATTCACATTGCTGGGCTTACAAAGTTTTATTGGAACACAGGCATACTCATTTGCTTATGTGTTGTTTACAGCTGCTTTCAAGCTACAGTAGCAAAATTGAATCATTGTGACAAAACTGGCCCCTTACAGACCTCTGCCCTAGATCACTGTCTCCTCTGAGTGTTGTTCACTTTTTCTTGTTTGTTTTTGAGACAGAGTTTCACTATGTTGCCCTCAGTAGAGTGCTGTGGCCAGCGACCTCAAACTTGTGTTTAAGCAATCCTCTTG
Source organism: Arctocebus calabarensis (assembly GCA_963573935.1). NCBI lineage: Eukaryota > Metazoa > Chordata > Mammalia > Primates > Lorisidae > Arctocebus > Arctocebus calabarensis. The sequence goes on from CAUYON010119500.1 coordinate 12,344, forward strand.
CCTTAGCCTCCTAAGTAACTGGGACTACAGGTGCTCAACACAATGCCTGGCTATTTGTTGTTGTTGTTGTTATTGTTGTTTAGGAGGCCCAGGCCGGGTTCAAACCCACCAGCTCCAGTGCATGTGGCCTGCGTCCTAACCACTGAGCCACAGGCCTGCTCTCTTGATGTGCAGAGGCAGCTGCATCCTCAGCTCTAGCCGCCTCGCACAAGTTCAATCCCCCACAGCCCCACCCTTCAGTTCTCTCCCACCTCCCTCACTGTTCTCTCTTGTACCCAAAGCACAAATCTCACCCCCGCACTGCTCTCGGATTAGGTGGGTAGAGGTGGAAAGCAAAATTTTTTACTTTTGAAGGAAGGTGATATAATAAAGGGGGCAGATAAATGGTGAAAGAAATTCAGACTAAGATGTAAAGGTCTAATGGGTCTGACCTTTGTTCTCCCATCTACAAGAGGTACTAACATTTTTCAAGGCGCTTGCTCATCCCCTATTGTCCAATATCAAGGAGAAATGGCAAGGAGGAAGTATCTTTTGAATAGGGCATAATCTTGAGGGAGGCATTACCAAGTTACTCCTTTCTTCCTCATCGAAAAAATATTTAAGGGAACAAAGCACACATATGTAGTTGAATCTGCCTAATATGCAAAAAGAGAGCTCAGAGGAGTTGCTAATAAATGGAAATCCAACTTCCCTTGCCTCAAAGTTTGCTGATGCTTCCAAAATCATTGCAGTAAAAGGCTGTTGATCGCTGCAGTCAGTGACTCATGTCCTGCTCACACGTGGTACGAGGAAAAGCGTTGCCACCAGTTTTCAAATCCCAGGCAAGGTTGGACATCCTTTCACGCTCTTCGCATTTACAGTGAAAGTCACAAGTTACTCTCTTGCCAGGTTACAGTATTAGCAAACTGATTAAATAACGCTGTTTAAAATGCTAGTTTTGATATTATGATGGGAAATGCTACCCTAAAGTGCAGTCAGATTGCATCAGAAGTGTAACCTGGGGGAAATTAGGCATTTTCTCCATTATCAAATCAATTAAGTGTTTCTACCACTTCTCTCCACACTTCTAACTCTCCGAAAATTGCTTTGGGATTTGACAATGTTTCATAGGCTTAGTTTATGAGAACCAGTTGCCTTTCCTCTTCCAAAGAGCTACAGGCTGTATTCATTTACTTATTTATTTCTCAGAGATATCTTTTTCATTGTATTAAAGGGAGAGAAAGCTTGCAGCTTCAAAACATCCTCTAAGCACTTCAAGGGCTGTGGTTATTATCATATGAGATACTTTGATAAGGAAGGAAACTGGGACAGGCAGAAAGAACTCAAGCACTCCGTCCAGGTTGTCGCTTTTTGACTTTCTTTCCCCCAAGACTTTGGTGAGGTCTGATTTATGTGCAGTGCAATGCTCAAGCCTCAGCTTATACTTCGCTGACTCTTCACTTCTGTATACATCATCTCACCACCAGACCAGGACATGGAAGGTGTGTAGTCACACGGGGAGCTCGCTGGTCCCACATCCAGGCAGCACCACACACAGAGCAGGGGATGCCTGGTTTTGAACTTCACATAAGTGTATTCTTGTAACCTGTACTGTTGCGTGTCTGTGTGGCTTCTTTCATTCAACATGAAATTTTTTTTTTTTGAGATGGAGTAGAGTGCTGTGGTGTCATAGCTCACAGCAACCTCAAACTCTTGGCCTCCCGAGTAGCAGGGGAGACTACAGGCTCTTGCCACAATGCTCGCTAGCTTTTCTACTTTTAGTAGACATGGGGTCACACTATTGTTGGTCTCAAAGCAAGCGATCCACGTGCTGACCTCCCAGAATGTTGGGATTACAGGCGTGAGCCACCGTGCCTGGCCAACGTGAACGTTTTAGGATACATCCTTACATGTTTGTAGTGCACGGTGGTATTCCACTGTATATATCTACCAGTTGGCCTATCCATTTTCCCACCTCATTACTTCTAAGGTCATTTGTTCAGTTTGCCTGTGCTGAAGTTGTTGGGACCCATTCGGAACGTGCAAGAACCAGGTGAAAGTTCCTAGCATTCTTGCTGTTGCCATGCTGCATTTCCTGTCTTAACGTAATTGTTATACAGTTTTGTTAAACACCCTTGAACAATGAGGGAGTTACACATGGACTTCCCCCACAGTTGAAAATCTCCCTGTAACTTTTAACTTTCCCCAAATTAACAATAGCTGACCGTTGATCAGAAGCTTTGCCGACGATATAATAGCCAGGGAGCAGGTATTCTACATGCTACATGTATTATAAAGTGTGTTCTGACAACAAAAGGAGCTAGAGAGAGAAAACGTTATTAAGAAAATCACAAGGGCTGGGTGCAGCGTTGCACACCTGTAGTCCCAGCTATTCCAGAGGCTGAGGAGGGAGGATCACTTGAGCCTCTGCACTTTAACGAGGCTACTGCATGGAGCAAGACCATGCCTCTAAAACAAAATCATAAGGAAGAGGGAATTTATTTACTATTATTAAGTGGAAGTGGATTAAAGCTTTTAATCCCTGCCATTTTCGTGTTGAGGAGGAAGAGGAGGGGTTGGTCCTGCTGTTCCAGGCGTAGCAGAGAAGAGAGGTGGAGGAAGTGGGAGGGAGGCAGGAGAGGCACGAGGCATCCTCAGTGTAACTTTTATTGAAAAAGGAAATGCTCAGATAAATGGACCCTCACAGTTCAAACCTGTATTGTTCAAGGGGCAACCGTCTTCTGGACACCACTATGGAGAAACAACATTTCCGTTTGTTGGAACACACTAGGTCCTGGTCCATTTAGTTGTGCTCCCCAGTGATTCTCCAAGCCGAGAAGCAAGGTCGCCGAGGCGGACTCAGATCACGCAGTGCGGGGTCCCATAAAGGGAGTGGATTATGTTGGGCACGAGCTTAATATTAATGAAGCTTTAAGGAAATGGTGTCTTTGGAAGCCACAGTTCAAAACCTAACCAAATGTATTTCTTTAACGAGGAGCAGCTGCATGCAATGTGGTTTTCATGATTCTGCTCCCCACGTAAAATGCACGTAGATCCAGGCACGGGGCACGTGTGCGCAGGGGACTAAGAAGTGCAGGCTGGGTGGACGGAGATGGAAGCTCTGTTCACACGCCTGCATGTCACTAAATTCTCTTTACTGAAAAGCAGCACTTTCCAGCTTTCAAGTTAATGTTGACGTTTGCTGCTCTGCAAAGCAATTCGGAAAGCACTTTTCGGTAGGTGACCCCAGAGAGAAAGCTATCTCTGAAGTTCACCAGGAGCCAGGCCAGGAGAGGGAAGAGTTTTGGAGCTCATGTCGTTGTTCATCCTCTTACCTTGAAAAAAATACGAATGAATACACAGCTATCGAGTGAGTTTTTGTTTGTTTGTTTTGTTTTGTTTTTTAATTTAAAGAGGTTTATTCTGAGCCAATGCGAGTGGCCTTAGCCTGGGAATACATAAACCCAAGAAGCTTTGAGTAAATGGCCAGATGACAGTTTAGTCTTGTACATTTCAGGCAAATCGGAATGGCAGGTAAAATCACAAATCAGTATATGCAGGATATCTTGAGTGGTTTCTTGATTGTCGTCTGTGGCACATGTGAGACAAAAAAACCCATTGTACCTGACACAATGCTTTCCAGAAAACATTCCAATCTACATTTAATAAGAAACCATCTATTTTGTGCACAAGGAGGTGCATGGAGAAGTCAGTAATGAATGTAGCACTTTTAGTCTGAGACTGCAAAAGTCATCAATCACCCCAGAAAAGGGAACCATTATGAACTTTACCAAGAAGTCACTGCTTTACCCAGGATTTCTTAGTAATAATCACCACACTTGCATTTAAAATATGGCTCTGTTTTTATACAAATGAGGTCTGTAGAATTCCAGGAACAAGCCAATTCTTCTTACAACTAACAGTCCCTTGCTTGTAGCCAGTCCTGCAGGGCCACGTGGGCTGTCGTCAGGGCACGGGGACCTTCTAGAGCAGTGATTTTCAACTGGTGTGCCACAAAAATTTTAAAGATCATTAATTAAATTATTTCAAAAGATGTTCAGAGCACAGTAAGTATATTCTTTTTTTCCCTTTTGATCTACATAATCTAAGCATGCTGTCGAAGTTTATAGGTTCAAAGGTGCCATGAGATAAAAAGAGGTTGAAACACATTGTTCGAGAGAAATTCCCTCACCCCTGTAATGGCCTTTTCATACACACACACACACACTCAAACCTCCAGAGTTGACCACTTCCCTATGTTGAGATCCTCCTTAAGAGGACCTAATTTTCATAGACTGGGCATGCCTCACGTGGACTCGATGGAAATTCCTCGTGTTGACTGGTTTGTTTCAGAGGTTCTCCTGTATGTGTGTGTTCATCTGACTTACTCTGTCACCCAGGCTGGAGCGCAGCGGTATGATCATGGCTCATTACAGCCTCCAACTCCTGAGCCCCAGCGATCTTCCCACCTCAGCCTCCCTAGTAGATGGGACTACAGGTGTCTGGTGCCATGTCCGGCTAGTTTTACAAACTTTTTGGGCAAGTCTTGAACTTCTGGCCAGGGATCCTCTTGCCTCAGCCTCCCAAAGTGCTAGGATTATAGACATGAGCCATTGTGCCCAGCCTATAAAGGCCTTTTTAAAAAGTAGGATTCCACCTGCCTCTTCAGTGTTCAAATTAGCAATTACCAAATGCAACTTCTGTAATTCTCATTTGTACATTTATAAATTCGGTGTGCTCACTCAGAAGCCAGAACCACCGATCGAACATTCAGACAATCAGTTCTTTTCTGGGCCCTTCCCACACACCCAGAGATGCCTCTCTGCTTCTCCAGCCTCTGGACCTTGGTTTTTCTCTTGTTCTTACCCTCTGTGCGGATGGCCCTCGTCTGTTTTCTTTCCCTGGCTGGTGTTTCTTCTCCCCTTGTTCTTCCCTGGTCAGAGGTCCTCCAGCAGGGGTCTGTGGGTATGCCAAGGGCAATGGGGGTGTCCTTAGAAGCAGTGTGTGACATCGTGTGTGCCTCTGTAGGCTAGAGGGTCTGTAGTGTGCACCAGCTGCTCAGAGGCCAGAGACCCCCCCCCTCCAGATGACAGCATCCCCTCGCATTCGGAGACCTGGATCTCTGCCTTCCCTGACTGTGTCATGTCCTCATTGGGATCTCAATAACCAAACTCACTATGTTTCCGCATCTTCCCCGGCTTGGTTAGGATCATACAAATCAGGCCATGCATGTAAGAGCTTCCAAGACCTGTTGGACCCTTTACTTCCCTAACCCAGGCATCAATCACTCTCCATGTTTTATGGTTTCCAGTTCCACAAGTCCATACACACCTGTCCTCCCTCCCTGTCCCACTGCCTGCATACTCGACCTCCACTATCCTCGCCTGGCCCATGCCAGGCCCTTCTGGACAGGTTTCTGGCTGGGTTTTGCTCACTCCATCCCCACACTGGTTCCACTCTCTGAATGTACAGCATCTCCTCGCACAAGGTCACATGCACTTGGCACTCAAGTGTCTCAGCGCCCCACTCCCCCCATCGCTGCTGTCACGGGTTGAAGCATGTTCCCCCATCTTAGTCACTGGCCGTGTAGATATGAGACTGGGCAGGAAGGGACTGATGTGACACTGACGCACAGGGTGGAGAGACCCGGCCAGGCCTGTTTAGATTCTTCCTGGCCTCTCCCTGCAGCCCTCTTTCCTCTGGGCACTGAGACACTCAAGTGCCCCTCTGAAATGGAGGTCTTGTGGTCAGACAGGTAGGTCAGGATTTATGGCCAGCTCCCTGACAGTAAGGCAGGGGAAGATCACAGCTGTATTTTCTGTTTCTATGGCCTGCCCCAGGAGGAAACGGAGCAGGTGAAAGGAAGGCGGAAGGTCAGAGAAAGTGATGCCATTCCTGAGGCCTGAAGTGCCTCAACGTTACAACGAAGGACTGACTTTCACCCCTGTCCCCTGAAGCTGTTTCCAAGCTGCTTCAGTAGCCAAGGACAAAGGCCACTTCAGCAAGAGCTAAATAACAGGGTTACAGGCGTTATGAGCCAAGAACAGTGGATGAAAACCAGTGTTTTCATCCTAGTATCACAAGGGTCTTTGCAGATGATCGAATCAAGGTGAGGTGATCAGACTGACCTCTGACCCAACACGACTGTGACCTTATAAATGTTTGGACACAGACACACAGAGGCCGTGTGAAGGTGGAGGCAGAGAGCAGGGCAGAAGTCTCACAATCCAGGGGGCCCCATAGACAACCACTGAACTGCCAGGAGAAAGGCCCAGAGCCTCCAAACCGTAAGAGAACAAATTTCTGCTGTTCTGAGGCCCCCAGTTTGTGGTACTTTGTTCTGGTGACCCCAAGACACCAATATAGCATTCTCGCCCTCTGCCCCCAGCCTGGACCTTCTCTTCCTTTACTGAATGAAGGGAAAGGGTATTTCAAGATTGTCCCAGGTCAAAGGTCCCTTCCCTGCAAGCCTCCTCTGCCCCACACCAGGTGGCCGCTGTGTGCCCTGTTACTTCAGGCTGTAACTTTGCTACAACTTGACTACAAACTCCTGGAGGGCAGCCCCTTCCTGCTCGCTGAGTCCGGGGCCTGGGCCTAGCACCCACTGGCCCAACATAAATGTTTTTTTGTTGCCCAGGACTGATGTTTACAGTGGGAGGCCCAGAGCCAGGCAGGACGGCAGACAGGGCAAAATAACTGCAACCCGCACACTCAGGTCTAAACTCTGAGGCTTCTCTCCAGGCCTGGCCCTCTGACACACACCCCGGGGTCTGGGTAGTGGTGGGGTCACTGAGCGCCTCAGACATGGGCCACCACACCCGCTGTGCACACGCCAAGGCAGCTCTGTGGGACCCACCCCCAGGTCACAGCACAGCTCAAAGCCCTGCCCCACCGGCTGGAGACCAAGCCTGGTCTTCTTGGCTTCCAGCGCAGGAAGCCCGCCTCGCTCCGCTCCCCTCCCCTGGGTCCCCTTGTTGGCCCCGAGCTGTCTCCCTCCCGGGTCCCCACCACCAACTCCTCCTCGAGCGCTCCTTGGAGGAAATCAGGTATGGCCCGAAGTTCCCTGTCCCGCCGCACCACCCGAGCTTCTCGTGGGTGGGGACGGTCCCTTCCTCCTGAGGGCTTCCTCTGCCCCAGGTCTGGGTCCGGGCGGAGGCTCGACCGCTGAAACTCCATGTTTGTGCGGTTCTGTGCTGCCCTGGGCTTCCAGGACGCGGGGGTCACACAGGGTGGCGGCTGCGCCAGCCGAGCGCCCGACTGAATCCCGCACGGCCCGGGGCTCTAAGGCGTCGGGGAAAGGCCACCGCGTGTGCCCTGGGTGTCCGTCCCCTGCGACCCTTCATAGCGGGACACTCCTCAACTCCACGTTCTTTGGGAGTTCGCTGCCCTGCGCGGCGTGGGGCGCACGGCGCTCCCCCGGGGACGCGCAGACCTCGGCGTCCGGCCACCCGGGCCGCGCGGCAGGCCAGGGGCGGGCGCGGGGCGGCGCCGTCGGCCACTCCCCGGGGCGAGCGGGCGGCGGCCACACGCGCGGCCCATGTCCTCCGCGCCGCCGCGCTCGCCCACCCCGCGGCCCCGCAGGATGAAGAAGGACGAGTCGTTCCTGGGCAAGCTGAGCGGCACGCTGGCGAGGAAGAAGAAGGCGCGGGAGGGTGAGTCGCCCCGCGCACGCGCACTCGCGCCTCGGCCGCGGGGTCCCACGGGGACCGCCCCGCCCCGCACCCTCCCCGCGCCCCGCGCTGCCGGCGGCTCTAGCCCCCTGGGGTGCGGCGTCTGGTCAATGCGCGCCGCGGGGTCGGCGCAAACGTCCGGTCCGCCGCCCACCCTGCTCCAGTCGCCATTTATTTAGGGCAGGCAGCCCCGCCGGCCGCACGTGTCGGCTCGTCCCGTGTGCGGGCCCCCCGGGAGGGGCGGGTGGGGACCCGCTGGTGTTGGTCGCGCTGGCGTCCCACAGGGTCGGGGGCGGCGGGGGCGGGACGGGCGGCCACAGGCCGGGGAGGCCTGCGAGTAGAGCCTACGGAGACCCCCACCGCCCACTCCCGTTTTTTTTTTACCTCATGTGCTCATGAAAATAATTCTGAAAAACTACCTCCTGGTGCATTTTGAAGTTCTTCAGAGTTGCAAGGGACATTGTGGCGTCTTGAAACCCACAGCTTCCCCAGGGTCTCCCCGGGAGCTGCTTCCTGAATTTTCCCTTTGTTTGGGCCTACAGCTTCTTCCTCAGGGGCAGAGCCTTATTGTGAGATCCTGGATGGGTCCTAGGAGAACTGACCTTACCAAGAATGGAGGTGACATTGTGATAAGGCAGAGGGGAGGGCTGAAGCCGAGGAGCTGGCTTTGGGCAGGTCCCTGGGAGAACCCTCCAGTCGGGGGTACTCAGCATGTTTTCTTTACGACTATGTCCTTCTTCCTGCCTCCAGCATGTACTCCCCCCACCCCTATTCCTATGGATGTACGCGCCCCCCCCCATGAAAGTGACAGAAGTTCCTCTAGGGGGTGTGTGTAAGTGGTGTGTGTCCCCTAGCACTGCCCCAGTGATTCTTGTGACTGTAGGTCACCTAGGTCCTCCAGACATTCCCCCAGGGCAGCAGGTGCCCCAGGGACAAATGTCTTCTCCAGCTTTATCCCGGTCCCCCAGGGCAAGACCTTATCACCCTCAGTAAGTCTCCTTGAGTATTTCCAAGCAAATTGGCCTCTCTTCTCTCAAGCCTTATGCTGGAGACCCGCCTTGGCTTGTATTAATCTGTTTGTCATGGTAAGTGGCTGTCACCCTTCTCTCTGTCAGCACCACTGCCTCTGGGATGGGCTTCCCCCACTGCTGTCATCAGGGCCCTGGACCAGAAATCTTTTCAGTTCCTCTTTAGTTTTAGGAGTAACAGAGGCTCCTCCTCCCAATTCATTCCTCAGTCTGTTTAGCACCTGCGGTGGGTTGGACTCTGTTAGGACTCTTGGGAACAAGCAGGACGGGAGGCTGTTGCTTTGGTGGAATGGCGACTCAGCGTCCTAATGAATAAACAGACAGTTGGTAGGAGGATGTGCTAGGGAGAAAATGCACAGGACAGTCAGCGTGCTGAGTGAGTTTGGGTTGACAACCAGAGAAAGAAGTCTTTTGCAAAACAGCAGGGAAGTGGAATGTTCTGGACTCTTGACCGCTTTTTACAGGTGGTATTTATGCTCTTGGAATTCTGGACTCTTAACAGCTTTTTATAAGTGATAGTTATGCTCTTGGAATATAAATAACTCCCACCCAAAGTAATGACCTGGTCTCGAGTTTCAGAGTAAAGTGAGTTAATGTGTGCCTGGGAGATTGAGAGCCATCCTTGTTTAATTTTAATATACCAAGAATCCCAGTAGCCAGAAGCATCCTGTGATGAACAGAATAGACGTGAAAACAGGAGCGACATCTTACTGGCATTGCTGATGCCACTTTCACATGTGAGTTGGCTAAGCTCCCGTCGTAGTTCTCAAGGTAGGAGTGCCTGGCACCCTAGGAGATCCCATACAGAAAGCCACCAACCCTAATTGGACCCAGACACAAGAACTGATGGAGGGGATGGACTGGGAAGGGCTGAGTGGCTTCTCTGTGGGATAGTGAGGGCTTGAATAACTCAGACCTGCTGGTATTTCTGCAGGCCTGTTGCCTTGGCAACTTGCACTCCTGGCCTTTCCTGGTGAGAGCAGCTCCTGGCCCCGACTCTGGGCCATCAGAGCTTGTGCTCATCTGCCTGCCAGGGAGTGACCAGGAAGAGGGCCCTCAGGAGGCTTGGTTGTCCATGGCCCTGCCCGTTCGCCTTGCTGGCTGCGTTTCCTCCTCTGTTAGAAGGTTGACGGTGCAGTTGGACTGTGGATGTGACTCTGTGACTCTGACAGTTTCCTAAGTTGAAGGCCCTAGGGGTGGGTGTTTGACCTCACCCCACTGGCAGAGGTCATCTGGGTGTGACAAGGCATGGAGGGACATTTGGGATAAATGTCTCGTCCTGTTCCGGGGAGGCAGTATTAGGAAATGTGGGGTGCTGGGGTTTGGCGGAACCATCGCAGGAAGTGTCTGTGCGTGAACTTCACAGCGGGCGTGATTCAGGCTCATCTTTAGGGGAGGCACCGCCGGGAGGGTCATGTGGTGGCCAGCTCAGAAAAGGGAAGCATCTAAGTGAGGCATTGGGAGAGCAGGGAGGGGCCCTGCAGACCCCAAGGCTCCCACAGCACGTCTGGGGACATCACAGAACCCCGTGCTAGGAATGCTGGCCCCCTTTGCTGGGGCCCAAAAGAGCTGGGACCGAGGGAAGACCCTTCAGGCAGATCCCCCCCTGGTGACCCTGGGGGGAAGGACCCTGTAGGTCCAGGGGCCAGGAGGTGGGCCTGGGCACAGTGCTGTGAACATCCTCAGAGGCACTGCCAGCTCTGGGTCCAGGGAGGCCCTGGTAGAAAGGGGCTGGGAAGAGACACCTCCACCCATTTGCCGTGAGAGGCCTCCCTGCACTGTGTTCAGATGCTGGACACCAGGTACCACTGGTCTGTGACCCATGGCAGGATTTCCCAGAGAGCCAAGACCACCAGAGAAACATTAAGGAAGTTCCTGTTCCCTGCCCGCCTTTAGAAATATGTATATATTAAGAATATGTGTACTGTCTGTGTATTTAGAGCACTTTTAGTTCACTGCTGTGCAGTGCCCCCACCCATCCCTTCTCCCAGTGTCCCCACCTTTCTTGTCTGTCAGTGTTCCCGGGACGTTTGTTATAGTCAAATGTCATTATCTCCCAACATCCATAGTTTGCATTAGGGGTCCTGCTTGTTGTGGTGCATTTTGTGGGTTTGTACAAACATACAATGATATGTATTTGCCGTTACAGCACCATATACAGGAGTTTCCTTGCCCTAGAAATCCTCTGTGCACAGCCTGTTCATCCCTCTACTTCCCCTAAGCCCTGACAACCACTGATTTTTTTTTTCCTTTAAACTGTCTCCATGGTTTTGTTTTTTCCAGAATGTCATATAGGTGGAATCATACAGCTTTTCCAGATTGGCTTCTTGCGCTTAGCGATGCGTCATTAAGGTTTCTCCACATATTTTTATGGCTTGATAGTTCATTTCTTTTCAACACTAACGATCTGTCGTTTGGATGGACTGAGCGAGCAAGGGCATCTTGGCTGCTTTCAAGTTTCGGCAACTATGAATAAAGCTGCTGTAAACATCTGTGTGCAGGTCTCTGTGTGGCCTAAGCGTTCAGTTCATTTGGGCTCATGCTAGGGAGCTCCACTGCTGGATTGCACAGCGAGAGTGGGTTTAGTCTTGTAAGAAACTCCCAAACTGTCTAACAGATGTCTGTTCCGTTTTACATCCCCGCCAGCAGTGGGTGGACGGACCTGTTCCTCCCTGTCTTCACTGGCATTTGGTTGGCAGTGTTCTGGGTTTTGGCCATTCTAATAGGGGTGCGTGCAGTGGTGTCTCGCCGTTTGAACTTGCATTTGCCTGGTGCTGTGTGATGTGAAGCGTCTTTTCCTGTGCTTATGTGCCCCCTTGTGTATGTCCTTGACTGAGGTGTCTCTTAGGGTCTTTGGCTCATTTTTTAATAAAGTTGTTTGTTTTCTTTTCTTTTTTTTTTTTTTTTGAGACAGAGCCTCAAGCTGTCACCCTGGATAGAGTGCCATGGCATCACAGCTCATAGCAACCTCCAATTCCTGGGCTCAAGCGAGTCCCTTGCCTCCGCTTCCCAAGTAGCTGGGACTACAGGCGCCCGCCACAAAGCCCGGCCATTTTTTGGTTGCAGCCGTCATTGTTGTTTGGCGGGTCCTGGGGCTGGATTCGAACCCGCCAGCTCAGGTGTACGTGGCTGGCGCCTTAGCCCGTTGAGCCACAGGCGCCAAG